>OX467710.1:72534035-72549035 GCA_950111635.1 Agelastica alni | reverse complement strand
ACACACACACACACACACACACACACACACACACACACACACACACACACACACACACACACACACACACACACACACACACACACACACACACACACACACACACACACACACACACACACATAAATACTAGTACAATAAACAATATCTCGACCATCCAAAACCCAAAGTATATCAAGTTTGGTATTAAATTAAAGGTCTACGCGAGCTCTAGCGAATGACATTAACCAAATCTAGAAACAAACAAAAACAATGCCACAAAAACAAAAAACACAAAAAAAGAAAGACACACACACAAAGCCACATATACACAAAGAAAAAAAAGAAAAGAAAAAAAAAATTAATTTTAAATAAAAACAACACACACACACACACACACACACACACACACACACACACACACACACACACACACAGATACTAGTACAATAAACAATATCTCGACCATCCAAAGCCCAAAGTATATCAAGTTTGGTATTAAATTAAAGGTCTTCGCGAGCTCTAGCGAATGACCTTAACCAAATCTAGAAACAAACAAAAACAATGCCACAAAAACAAAAAACACACACGCAAAGCTACAAATACACACAGAAAAAAAATTTAAAAAAAAAAATTAAAAAAAAAATTGTTTTAAATAAAAAAAAAAAAAAAAAAAGAATAACACCTACACCCAAACCCACACACACACACACACAAACACACACACACACACACACACACAAACACACACACAACTACACACACCACCATACCCACACCCATACCCACACCCACAATCACACACACACACACACACACACATAGATACTAGTACAATAAACAATATCTCGACCATCCAAAACCCAAAGTATATCAAGTTTGGTATTAAATTAAAGGTCTACGCAGGCTCTAGCGAATGACATTAACCAAATCTAGAAACAAACAAAAACAATGCCACAAAAACAAAGAACACAAAAAAAGAAAGACACACACACAAAGCCACATATACACACAGAAAAAAAAGAAAAGAAAAAAAAAATTAATTTTAAATAAAAACAATACACACACACACACACACACCCATACACACACCCACACCCACAATCACACACACACACACACACACACACACACACACACACACACACACACACACACACACACATAAATACTAGTACAATAAACAATATCTCGACCATCCAAAACCCAAAGTATATCAAGTTTGGTATTAAATTAAAGGTCTACGCGAGCTCTAGCGAATGACATTAACCAAATCTAGAAACAAACAAAAACAATGCCACAAAAACAAAAAACACAAAAAAAGAAAGACACACACACAAAGCCACATATACACAAAGAAAAAAAAGAAAAGAAAAAAAAAATTAATTTTAAATAAAAACAACACACACACCCACACACACACACACACAAACACACACACACACACACACACACACACACACACAGATACTAGTACAATAAACAATATCTCGACCATCCAAAGCCCAAAGTATATCAAGTTTGGTATTAAATTAAAGGTCTTCGCGAGCTCTAGCAAATGATATTAACCAAATCTAGAAACAAACAAAAACAATGCCACAAAAAAAAAACACAAAAAAAGAAAGACACAAACGCAAAGCCACATATACGCATAGAAAAAAAAGGAAAAAAAAAAAATTAATTTTAAATAAAAACAAAATAAAAATAAAAAAAAAACACCCACACCCAAACCACCCACACCCAAACCTACACACACACCCACACCCAAACCCACACCTACACCCACACCCACACACACACACACACAGACACACACACACACACACACACACACACACACACACACACACACACACTCACACACACACACACACAACACACACACACACACACACAACACACACACACATACACACACACCCCCTATACCCACACCCACACCCACAATCACACACAACACACACACACACACACACACACAAACAGACACTCACACACACAGACACACACATAAATACTAGTACAATAAACAATATCTCGACCATCCAAAGCCCAAAGTATATCAAGTTTGGTATCAAATTAAAGGTCTACGCGAGCTCTAGCAAATGACATTATTTAAATCTAGAAACAAACAAAAACAATGCCATAAAAACAAAAAACACACAAAAATAAAGACACACACGCAAAGCCACATATACACACAAAAAAATAAAATAAAAAAAATATTAATTTTAAATAAAAACAAAATAAAAATAAATAAAAAAAAAAAAAAAACACCTACACCCACACCCAAACCCACACCCACACCCAAACCCACACCCAGATCCACACCCAAACCCACACCCAGATCCACACCCAAACCCACACCCACACACCCACACCCAAACCCACACCCACACCAAAACCAACACCCACACCCAAACCCACACTTACACACCCACACCCAAACCTACACACACACCTACACCCAAACCCACACCTACACCCACACCCACACACACACAGACACACACACACACACACACACACACCCATACCCACACCCACAATCACACACACACACAACCACACACAAACACACACACACACACACACACACACACATAGCTACCAGTACAATAAACAATATCTCGACCATCCAAAACCCAAAGTATATCAAGTTTGGTATTAAATTAAAGGTCTACGCAAGCTCTAGCAAATGACATTAATTAAATCTAGAAACAAACAAAAACAATGCCACAAAAACAAAAAACACAAAAAAAGAAAGACACACACGCAAAGCCACATATACGCACCGAAAAAAAAGAAAAAAAAAATTAATTTTAAATAAAAACAAAATAAAAATAAAAAAAAAACACCCACACCCACACTTAAACCACCCACACCCACACTTACACCAAAACCCACTTACACCAAAACCCACACCCACACCCAAACCCACACTTACACACCCACACCCAAACATACACACACACCCACACCCAAACCCACACCTACACCCACACACACACAGACACACACACACACACACACACACACACACACACACACACTCACACTCACACACACACACACACACACACACACACACACACACACACATAAATACTAGTACAATAAACAATATCTCGACCATCCAAAACCCAAAGTATATCAAGTTTGGTATTAAATTAAAGGTCTACGCGAGCTCTAGCGAATGACATTAACCAAATCTAGAACCAAACAAAAACAATGCCACAAAAACAAAAAACACAAAAAAAGAAAGACACACACACAAAGCCACATATACACAAAGAAAAAAAAGAAAAGAAAAAAAAAATTAATTTTAAATAAAAACAACACACACACACCCACACACACACACACACAAACACACACACACACACACACAGATACTAGTACAATAAACAATATCTCGACCATTAAAAGCCCAAAGTATATCAAGTTTGGTATTAAATTAAAGGTCTTCGCGAGCTCTAGCGAATGACCTTAACCAAATCTAGAAACAAACAAAAACAATGCCACAAAAACAAAAAACACACACGCAAAGCTACAAATACACACAGAAAAAAAAATTTAAAAAAAAAAAATTAAAAAAAAATTGTTTTAAATAAAAAAAAAAAAAAAAAAGAATAACACCTACACCCAAACCCACACCCACACACACACACACACAAACACACACACACACACACACACACACACACACACACAAACACACACACAACTACACACACCACCATACCCACACCCATACCCACACACACAATCACACACACACACACACATAGATACTAGTACAATAAACAATATCTCTACCATCCAAAACCCAAAGTATATCAAGTTTGGTATTAAATTAAAGGTCTACGCAGGCTCTAGCGAATGACATTAACCAAATCTAGAAACAAACAAAAACAATGCCACAAAAACAAAGAACACAAAAAAAGAAAGACACACACACAAAGCCACATATACACACAGAAAAAAAGAAAAGAAAAAAAAAATTAATTTTAAATAAAAACAATACACACACACACACACCCATACACACACCCACACCCACAATCACACACACACACACACACACAAACACACACACACACACACATAGATACTAGTACAATAAACAATATCTCGACCATCCAAAACCTAAAGTATATCAAGTTTGGTATTAAATTAAAGGTCTACGCGAGCTCTAGCGAATGATATTAACCAAATCTAGAAACAAACAAAAACAATGCCACAAAAAAAAACACAAAAAAAGAAAGACACAAACGCAAAGCCACATATACGCATAGAAAAAAAAGGAAAAAAAAAAAATTAATTTTAAATAAAAACAAAATAAAAATAAAAAAAAACACCCACACCCAAACCACCCACACCCAAACCTACACACACACCCACACCCAAACCCACACCTACACCCACACCCACACACACACACACACAGACACACACACACACACACACACACACACACACACACACACACACACTCACACACACACACACACAACACACACACACACACACACAACACACACACACACATACACACACACCCCTATACCCACACCCACACCCACAATCACACACAAACACACACACACACACACACACACAAACAGACACTCACACACACAGACACACACATAAATACTAGTACAATAAACAATATCTCGACCATCCAAAGCCCAAAGTATATCAAGTTTGGTATCAAATTAAAGGTCTACGCGAGCTCTAGCAAATGACATTATTTAAATCTAGAAACAAACAAAAACAATGCCATAAAAACAAAAAACACACAAAAATAAAGACACACACGCAAAGCCACATATACACACAAAAAAATAAAATAAAAAAAATATTAATTTTAAATAAAAACAAAATAAAAATAAATAAAAAAAAAAAAAAAACACCTACACCCACACCCAAACCCACACCCACACCCAAACCCACACCCAGATCCACACCCAAACCCACACCCAGATCCACACCCAAACCCACACCCACACACCCACACCCAAACCCACACCCACACCAAAACCAACACCCACACCCAAACCCACACTTACACACCCACACCCAAACCTACACACACACCTACACCCAAACCCACACCTACACCCACACCCACACACACACAGACACACACACACACACACACACCCATACCCACACCCACAATCACACACACACACAACCACACACAAACACACACACACACACACACACACACACACACACACACACACACACACACACACACACACACACACATAGCTACCAGTACAATAAACAATATCTCGACCATCCAAAACCCAAAGTATATCAAGTTTGGTATTAAATTAAAGGTCTACGCAAGCTCTAGCAAATGACATTAATTAAATCTAGAAACAAACAAAAACAATGCCACAAAAACAAAAAACACAAAAAAAGAAAGACACACACGCAAAGCCACATATACGCACCGAAAAAAAAGAAAAAAAAAAAAAATTAATTTTAAATAAAAACAACACACACACCCACACACACACACACACAAACACACACACACACACACACACACACACACAGATACTAGTACAATAAACAATATCTCGACCATCCAAAGCCCAAAGTATATCAAGTTTGGTATTAAATTAAAGGTCTACGCGAGCTCTAGCGAATGACATTAACCAAATCTAGAAACAAACAAAAACAATGCCACAAAAACAAAAAACACAAAAAAAGAAAGACACACACACAAAGCCACATATACACAAAGAAAAAAAAGAAAAGAAAAAAAAAATTAATTTTAAATAAAAACAACACACACACCCACACACACACACACACAAACACACACACACACACACACACACACACACACAGATACTAGTACAATAAACAATATCTCGACCATCCAAAGCCCAAAGTATATCAAGTTTGGTATTAAATTAAAGGTCTTCGCGAGCTCTAGCGAATGACCTTAACCAAATCTAGAAACAAACAAAAACAATGCCACAAAAACAAAAAACACACACGCAAAGCTACAAATACACACAGAAAAAAAATTTAAAAAAAAAAATTAAAAAAAAAATTGTTTTAAATAAAAAAAAAAAAAAAAAAGAATAACACCTACACCCAAACCCACACACACACACACACAAACACACACACACACACACACACACACACAAACACACACACAACTACACACACCACCATACCCACACCCATACCCACACCCACAATCACACACACACACACACACACACATAGATACTAGTACAATAAACAATATCTCGACCATCCAAAACCCAAAGTATATCAAGTTTGGTATTAAATTAAAGGTCTACGCAGGCTCTAGCGAATGACATTAACCAAATCTAGAAACAAACAAAAACAATGCCACAAAAACAAAGAACACAAAAAAAGAAAGACACACACACAAAGCCACATATACACACAGAAAAAAAAGAAAAGAAAAAAAAAATTAATTTTAAATAAAAACAATACACACACACACACACACACCCATACACACACCCACACCCACAATCACACACACACACACACACACACACACACACACACACACACACACACACACACACACACACACACACACACACACACACACATAAATACTAGTACAATAAACAATATCTCGACCATCCAAAACCCAAAGTATATCAAGTTTGGTATTAAATTAAAGGTCTACGCGAGCTCTAGCGAATGACATTAACCAAATCTAGAAACAAACAAAAACAATGCCACAAAAACAAAAAACACAAAAAAAGAAAGACACACACACAAAGCCACATATACACAAAGAAAAAAAAGAAAAGAAAAAAAAAATTAATTTTAAATAAAAACAACACACACACCCACACACACACACACACAAACACACACACACACACACACACACACACACACACAGATACTAGTACAATAAACAATATCTCGACCATCCAAAGCCCAAAGTATATCAAGTTTGGTATTAAATTAAAGGTCTTCGCGAGCTCTAGCAAATGATATTAACCAAATCTAGAAACAAACAAAAACAATGCCACAAAAAAAAAACACAAAAAAAGAAAGACACAAACGCAAAGCCACATATACGCATAGAAAAAAAAGGAAAAAAAAAAAATTAATTTTAAATAAAAACAAAATAAAAATAAAAAAAAAACACCCACACCCAAACCACCCACACCCAAACCTACACACACACCCACACCCAAACCCACACCTACACCCACACCCACACACACACACACACAGACACACACACACACACACACACACACACACACACACACACACACACACACACACTCACACACACACACACACAACACACACACACACACACAACACACACACACATACACACACACCCCCTATACCCACACCCACACCCACAATCACACACAAACACACACACACACACACACACACAAACAGACACTCACACACACAGACACACACATAAATACTAGTACAATAAACAATATCTCGACCATCCAAAGCCCAAAGTATATCAAGTTTGGTATCAAATTAAAGGTCTACGCGAGCTCTAGCAAATGACATTATTTAAATCTAGAAACAAACAAAAACAATGCCATAAAAACAAAAAACACACAAAAATAAAGACACACACGCAAAGCCACATATACACACAAAAAAATAAAATAAAAAAAATATTAATTTTAAATAAAAACAAAATAAAAATAAATAAAAAAAAAAAAAAAACACCTACACCCACACCCAAACCCACACCCACACCCAAACCCACACCCAGATCCACACCCAAACCCACACCCAGATCCACACCCAAACCCACACCCACACACCCACACCCAAACCCACACCCACACCAAAACCAACACCCACACCCAAACCCACACTTACACACCCACACCCAAACCTACACACACACCTACACCCAAACCCACACCTACACCCACACCCACACACACACAGACACACACACACACACACACACACACCCATACCCACACCCACAATCACACACACACACAACCACACACAAACACACACACACACACACACACACATAGCTACCAGTACAATAAACAATATCTCGACCATCCAAAACCCAAAGTATATCAAGTTTGGTATTAAATTAAAGGTCTACGCAAGCTCTAGCAAATGACATTAATTAAATCTAGAAACAAACAAAAACAATGCCACAAAAACAAAAAACACAAAAAAAGAAAGACACACACGCAAAGCCACATATACGCACCGAAAAAAAAGAAAAAAAAAATTAATTTTAAATAAAAACAAAATAAAAATAAAAAAAAAACACCCACACCCACACTTAAACCACCCACACCCACACTTACACCAAAACCCACACCCACACCCAAACCCACACTTACACACCCACACCCAAACATACACACACACCCACACCCAAACCCACACCTACACCCACACACACACAGACACACACACACACACACACACACACACACACACACACACACACACACACTCACACTCACACACACACACACACACACACACACACACACACACACACACATAAATACTAGTACAATAAACAATATCTCGACCATCCAAAACCCAAAGTATATCAAGTTTGGTATTAAATTAAAGGTCTACGCGAGCTCTAGCGAATGACATTAACCAAATCTAGAAACAAACAAAAACAATGCCACAAAAACAAAAAACACAAAAAAAGAAAGACACACACACAAAGCCACATATACACAAAGAAAAAAAAGAAAAGAAAAAAAAATTAATTTTAAATAAAAACAACACACACACACCCACACACACACACACACAAACACACACACACACACACACACACACACAGATACTAGTACAATAAACAATATCTCGACCATTAAAAGCCCAAAGTATATCAAGTTTGGTATTAAATTAAAGGTCTTCGCGAGCTCTAGCGAATGACCTTAACCAAATCTAGAAACAAACAAAAACAATGCCACAAAAACAAAAAACACACACGCAAAGCTACAAATACACACAGAAAAAAAATTTAAAAAAAAAAAATTAAAAAAAAAATTGTTTTAAATAAAAAAAAAAAAAAAAAAAGAATAACACCTACACCCAAACCCACACCCACACACACACACACACAAACACACACACACACACACACACACACACACACACACACACAAACACACACACAACTACACACACCACCATACCCACACCCATACCCACACACACAATCACACACACACACACACATAGATACTAGTACAATAAACAATATCTCTACCATCCAAAACCCAAAGTATATCAAGTTTGGTATTAAATTAAAGGTCTACGCAGGCTCTAGCGAATGACATTAACCAAATCTAGAAACAAACAAAAACAATGCCACAAAAACAAAGAACACAAAAAAAGAAAGACACACACACAAAGCCACATATACACACAGAAAAAAAAGAAAAGAAAAAAAAAATTAATTTTAAATAAAAACAATACACACACACACACACCCATACACACACCCACACCCACAATCACACACACACACACACACACAAACACACACACACACACACATAGATACTAGTACAATAAACAATATCTCGACCATCCAAAACCTAAAGTATATCAAGTTTGGTATTAAATTAAAGGTCTACGCGAGCTCTAGCGAATGATATTAACCAAATCTAGAAACAAACAAAAACAATGCCACAAAAAAAAACACAAAAAAAGAAAGACACAAACGCAAAGCCACATATACGCATAGAAAAAAAAGGAAAAAAAAAAAATTAATTTTAAATAAAAACAAAATAAAAATAAAAAAAAAACACCCACACCCAAACCACCCACACCCAAACCTACACACACACCCACACCCAAACCCACACCTACACCCACACCCACACACACACACACACAGACACACACACACACACACACACACACACACACACACACACACACACACACTCACACACACACACACACAACACACACACACACACACACAACACACACACACACATACACACACACCCCCTATACCCACACCCACACCCACAATCACACACAAACACACACACACACACACACACACAAACAGACACTCACACACACAGACACACACATAAATACTAGTACAATAAACAATATCTCGACCATCCAAAGCCCAAAGTATATCAAGTTTGGTATCAAATTAAAGGTCTACGCGAGCTCTAGCAAATGACATTATTTAAATCTAGAAACAAACAAAAACAATGCCATAAAAACAAAAAACACACAAAAATAAAGACACACACGCAAAGCCACATATACACACAAAAAAATAAAATAAAAAAAATATTAATTTTAAATAAAAACAAAATAAAAATAAATAAAAAAAAAAAAAAAACACCTACACCCACACCCAAACCCACACCCACACCCAAACCCACACCCAGATCCACACCCAAACCCACACCCAGATCCACACCCAAACCCACACCCACACACCCACACCCAAACCCACACCCACACCAAAACCAACACCCACACCCAAACCCACACTTACACACCCACACCCAAACCTACACACACACCTACACCCAAACCCACACCTACACCCACACCCACACACACACAGACACACACACACACACACACACACCCATACCCACACCCACAATCACACACACACACAACCACACACAAACACACACACACACACACACACACACACACACACACACACACACACACACACACACACACACACACACACACACACACACACATAGCTACCAGTACAATAAACAATATCTCGACCATCCAAAACCCAAAGTATATCAAGTTTGGTATTAAATTAAAGGTCTACGCAAGCTCTAGCAAATGACATTAATTAAATCTAGAAACAAACAAAAACAATGCCACAAAAACAAAAAACACAAAAAAAGAAAGACACACACGCAAAGCCACATATACGCACCGAAAAAAAAGAAAAAAAAAAAAAAATTAATTTTAAATAAAAACAACACACACACCCACACACACACACACACAAACACACACACACACACACACACACACACACAGATACTAGTACAATAAACAATATCTCGACCATCCAAAGCCCAAAGTATATCAAGTTTGGTATTAAATTAAAGGTCTACGCGAGCTCTAGCGAATGACATTAACCAAATCTAGAAACAAACAAAAACAATGCCACAAAAACAAAAAACACAAAAAAAGAAAGACACACACACAAAGCCACATATACACAAAGAAAAAAAAGAAAAGAAAAAAAAAATTAATTTTAAATAAAAACAACACACACACCCACACACACACACACACAAACACACACACACACACACACACACACACACAGATACTAGTACAATAAACAATATCTCGACCATCCAAAGCCCAAAGTATATCAAGTTTGGTATTAAATTAAAGGTCTTCGCGAGCTCTAGCGAATGACCTTAACCAAATCTAGAAACAAACAAAAACAATGCCACAAAAACAAAAAACACACACGCAAAGCTACAAATACACACAGAAAAAAAATTTAAAAAAAAAAATTAAAAAAAAAATTGTTTTAAATAAAAAAAAAAAAAAAAAAGAATAACACCTACACCCAAACCCACACACACACACACACAAACACACACACACACACACACACACACACAAACACACACACAACTACACACACCACCATACCCACACCCATACCCACACCCACAATCACACACACACACACACACACACATAGATACTAGTACAATAAACAATATCTCGACCATCCAAAACCCAAAGTATATCAAGTTTGGTATTAAATTAAAGGTCTACGCAGGCTCTAGCGAATGACATTAACCAAATCTAGAAACAAACAAAAACAATGCCACAAAAACAAAGAACACAAAAAAAGAAAGACACACACACAAAGCCACATATACACACAGAAAAAAAAGAAAAGAAAAAAAAAATTAATTTTAAATAAAAACAATACACACACACACACACACACCCATACACACACCCACACCCACAATCACACACACACACACACACACACACACACACACACACACACACACACACACACACACACACACACACACACACACACACACATAAATACTAGTACAATAAACAATATCTCGACCATCCAAAACCCAAAGTATATCAAGTTTGGTATTAAATTAAAGGTCTACGCGAGCTCTAGCGAATGACATTAACCAAATCTAGAAACAAACAAAAACAATGCCACAAAAACAAAAAACACAAAAAAAGAAAGACACACACACAAAGCCACATATACACAAAGAAAAAAAAGAAAAGAAAAAAAAAATTAATTTTAAATAAAAACAACACACACACCCACACACACACACACACAAACACACACACACACACACACACACACACACACACAGATACTAGTACAATAAACAATATCTCGACCATCCAAAGCCCAAAGTATATCAAGTTTGGTATTAAATTAAAGGTCTTCGCGAGCTCTAGCAAATGATATTAACCAAATCTAGAAACAAACAAAAACAATGCCACAAAAAAAAAACACAAAAAAAGAAAGACACAAACGCAAAGCCACATATACGCATAGAAAAAAAAGGAAAAAAAAAAAATTAATTTTAAATAAAAACAAAATAAAAATAAAAAAAAAACACCCACACCCAAACCACCCACACCCAAACCTACACACACACCCACACCCAAACCCACACCTACACCCACACCCACACACACACACACACAGACACACACACACACACACACACACACACACACACACACACACACACACACACACACTCACACACACACACACACAACACACACACACACACACACAACACACACACACATACACACACACCCCCTATACCCACACCCACACCCACAATCACACACAAACACACACACACACACACACACACAAACAGACACTCACACACACAGACACACACATAAATACTAGTACAATAAACAATATCTCGACCATCCAAAGCCCAAAATATATCAAGTTTGGTATCAAATTAAAGGTCTACGCGAGCTCTAGCAAATGACATTATTTAAATCTAGAAACAAACAAAAACAATGCCATAAAAACAAAAAACACACAAAAATAAAGACACACACGCAAAGCCACATATACACACAAAAAAATAAAATAAAAAAAATATTAATTTTAAATAAAAACAAAATAAAAATAAATAAAAAAAAAAAAAAAACACCTACACCCACACCCAAACCCACACCCACACCCAAACCCACACCCAGATCCACACCCAAACCCACACCCAGATCCACACCCAAACCCACACCCACACACCCACACCCAAACCCACACCCACACCAAAACCAACACCCACACCCAAACCCACACTTACACACCCACACCCAAACCTACACACACACCTACACCCAAACCCACACCTACACCCACACCCACACACACACAGACACACACACACACACACACACACACCCATACCCACACCCACAATCACACACACACACAACCACACACAAACACACACACACACACACACACACACACACACACATAGCTACCAGTACAATAAACAATATCTCGACCATCCAAAACCCAAAGTATATCAAGTTTGGTATTAAATTAAAGGTCTACGCAAGTTCTAGCAAATGACATTAATTAAATCTAGAAACAAACAAAAACAATGCCACAAAAACAAAAAACACAAAAAAAGAAAGACACACACGCAAAGCCACATATACGCACCGAAAAAAAAGAAAAAAAAAATTAATTTTAAATAAAAACAAAATAAAAATAAAAAAAAAACACCCACACCCACACTTAAACCACCCACACCCACACTTACACCAAAACCCACACCCACACCCAAACCCACACTTACACACCCACACCCAAACATACACACACACCCACACCCAAACCCACACCTACACCCACACACACACAGACACACACACACACACACACACACACACACACACACACTCACACTCACACACACACACACACACACACACACACACACACACACACACATAAATACTAGTACAATAAACAATATCTCGACCATCCAAAACCCAAAGTATATCAAGTTTGGTATTAAATTAAAGGTCTACGCGAGCTCTAGCGAATGACATTAACCAAATCTAGAAACAAACAAAAACAATGCCACAAAAACAAAAAACACAAAAAAAGAAAGACACACACACAAAGCCACATATACACAAAGAAAAAAAAGAAAAGAAAAAAAAAATTAATTTTAAATAAAAACAACACACACACACCCACACACACACACACACAAACACACACACACACACACACACACACACACAGATACTAGTACAATAAACAATATCTCGACCATTAAAAGCCCAAAGTATATCAAGTTTGGTATTAAATTAAAGGTCTTCGCGAGCTCTAGCGAATGACCTTAACCAAATCTAGAAACAAACAAAAACAATGCCACAAAAACAAAAAACACACACGCAAAGCTACAAATACACACAGAAAAAAAATTTAAAAAAAAAAAATTAAAAAAAAAATTGTTTTAAATAAAAAAAAAAAAAAAAAAAGAATAACACCTACACCCAAACCCACACCCACACACACACACACACAAACACACACACACACACACACACACACACACACAAACACACACACAACTACACACACCACCATACCCACACCCATACCCACACACACAATCACACACACACACACACATAGATACTAGTACAATAAACAATATCTCTACCATCCAAAACCCAAAGTATATCAAGTTTGGTATTAAATTAAAGGTCTACGCAGGCTCTAGCGAATGACATTAACCAAATCTAGAAACAAACAAAAACAATGCCACAAAAACAAAGAACACAAAAAAAGAAAGACACACACACAAAGCCACATATACACACAGAAAAAAAAGAAAAGAAAAAAAAAATTAATTTTAAATAAAAACAATACACACACACACACACCCATACACACACCCACAC
>OX467710.1:72509035-72511535 GCA_950111635.1 Agelastica alni | reverse complement strand
CAATGCCACAAAAACAAAAAACACACACGCAAAGCTACAAATACACACAGAAAAAAAATTTAAAAAAAAAAAATTAAAAAAAAAATTGTTTTAAATAAAAAAAAAAAAAAAAAAAGAATAACACCTACACCCAAACCCACACCCACACACACACACACACAAACACACACACACACACACACACACACACACACACACACACAAACACACACACAACTACACACACCACCATACCCACACCCATACCCACACACACAATCACACACACACACACACATAGATACTAGTACAATAAACAATATCTCTACCATCCAAAACCCAAAGTATATCAAGTTTGGTATTAAATTAAAGGTCTACGCAGGCTCTAGCGAATGACATTAACCAAATCTAGAAACAAACAAAAACAATGCCACAAAAACAAAGAACACAAAAAAAGAAAGACACACACACAAAGCCACATATACACACAGAAAAAAAAGAAAAGAAAAAAAAAATTAATTTTAAATAAAAACAATACACACACACACACACCCATACACACACCCACACCCACAATCACACACACACACACACACACAAACACACACACACACACACATAGATACTAGTACAATAAACAATATCTCGACCATCCAAAACCTAAAGTATATCAAGTTTGGTATTAAATTAAAGGTCTACGCGAGCTCTAGCGAATGATATTAACCAAATCTAGAAACAAACAAAAACAATGCCACAAAAAAAAACACAAAAAAAGAAAGACACAAACGCAAAGCCACATATACGCATAGAAAAAAAAGGAAAAAAAAAAAATTAATTTTAAATAAAAACAAAATAAAAATAAAAAAAAAACACCCACACCCAAACCACCCACACCCAAACCTACACACACACCCACACCCAAACCCACACCTACACCCACACCCACACACACACACACACAGACACACACACACACACACACACACACACACACACACACACACACTCACACACACACACACACAACACACACACACACACACACAACACACACACACACATACACACACACCCCCTATACCCACACCCACACCCACAATCACACACAAACACACACACACACACACACACACACAAACAGACACTCACACACACAGACACACACATAAATACTAGTACAATAAACAATATCTCGACCATCCAAAGCCCAAAGTATATCAAGTTTGGTATCAAATTAAAGGTCTACGCGAGCTCTAGCAAATGACATTATTTAAATCTAGAAACAAACAAAAACAATGCCATAAAAACAAAAAACACACAAAAATAAAGACACACACGCAAAGCCACATATACACACAAAAAAATAAAATAAAAAAAATATTAATTTTAAATAAAAACAAAATAAAAATAAATAAAAAAAAAAAAAAAACACCTACACCCACACCCAAACCCACACCCACACCCAAACCCACACCCAGATCCACACCCAAACCCACACCCAGATCCACACCCAAACCCACACCCACACACCCACACCCAAACCCACACCCACACCAAAACCAACACCCACACCCAAACCCACACTTACACACCCACACCCAAACCTACACACACACCTACACCCAAACCCACACCTACACCCACACCCACACACACACAGACACACACACACACACACACACACCCATACCCACACCCACAATCACACACACACACAACCACACACAAACACACACACACACACACACACACACACACACACACACACACACACACACACACATAGCTACCAGTACAATAAACAATATCTCGACCATCCAAAACCCAAAGTATATCAAGTTTGGTATTAAATTAAAGGTCTACGCAAGCTCTAGCAAATGACATTAATTAAATCTAGAAACAAACAAAAACAATGCCACAAAAACAAAAAACACAAAAAAAGAAAGACACACACGCAAAGCCACATATACGCACCGAAAAAAAAGAAAAAAAAAATTAATTTTAAATAAAAACAAAATAAAAATAAAAAAAAAACACCCACACCCACACCCAAACCCACACTTACACACCCACACCCAAACATACACACACACCCACACCCACACCCAAACCCACACCCAAACCCACACCTACACCCACACACACACACACACACACACACACACACACACACACACACACACACACACACACACACACACACACACACACACACACACACACACACACACACACACACACACACACACACACACACACACACACACACACACACACACACACACACACACACACACACACACACACACACACACACACACACACACACACACACACACACACACACACACACACACACACACACACACACACACACACACACACACACACACACACACACACACACACACACACACACACACACACACACACACACACACACACACACACACACACACACACACACACACACACACACACACACACACACACACACACACACACACACACACACACACAC
>OX467710.1:72484035-72504035 GCA_950111635.1 Agelastica alni | reverse complement strand
CACACACACACACACACACACACACACACACACACACACTCACACACACACACACACAACACACACACACACACACACAACACACACACACATACACACACACCCCCTATACCCACACCCACACCCACAATCACACACAAACACACACACACACACACACACAAACAGACACTCACACACACAGACACACACATAAATACTAGTACAATAAACAATATCTCGACCATCCAAAGCCCAAAGTATATCAAGTTTGGTATCAAATTAAAGGTCTACGCGAGCTCTAGCAAATGACATTATTTAAATCTAGAAACAAACAAAAACAATGCCATAAAAACAAAAAACACACAAAAATAAAGACACACACGCAAAGCCACATATACACACAAAAAAATAAAATAAAAAAAATATTAATTTTAAATAAAAACAAAATAAAAATAAATAAAAAAAAAAAAACACCTACACCCACACCCAAACCCACACCCACACCCAAACCCACACCCAGATCCACACCCAAACCCACACCCAGATCCACACCCAAACCCACACCCACACACCCACACCCAAACCCACACCCACACCAAAACCAACACCCACACCCAAACCCACACTTACACACCCACACCCAAACCTACACACACACCTACACCCAAACCCACACCTACACCCACACCCACACACACACAGACACACACACACACACACACACACACCCATACCCACACCCACAATCACACACACACACAACCACACACAAACACACACACACACACACACACACACATAGCTACCAGTACAATAAACAATATCTCGACCATCCAAAACCCAAAGTATATCAAGTTTGGTATTAAATTAAAGGTCTACGCAAGCTCTAGCAAATGACATTAATTAAATCTAGAAACAAACAAAAACAATGCCACAAAAACAAAAAACACAAAAAAAGAAAGACACACACGCAAAGCCACATATACGCACCGAAAAAAAAGAAAAAAAAAATTAATTTTAAATAAAAACAAAATAAAAATAAAAAAAAAACACCCACACCCACACTTAAACCACCCACACCCACACTTACACCAAAACCCACACCCACACCCAAACCCACACTTACACACCCACACCCAAACATACACACACACCCACACCCAAACCCACACCTACACCCACACACACACAGACACACACACACACACACACACACACACACACTCACACTCACACACACACACACACACACACACACACACACACACACACACATAAATACTAGTACAATAAACAATATCTCGACCATCCAAAACCCAAAGTATATCAAGTTTGGTATTAAATTAAAGGTCTACGCGAGCTCTAGCGAATGACATTAACCAAATCTAGAAACAAACAAAAACAATGCCACAAAAACAAAAAACACAAAAAAAGAAAGACACACACACAAAGCCACATATACACAAAGAAAAAAAAGAAAAGAAAACAAAAATTAATTTTAAATAAAAACAACACACACACACCCACACACACACACACACAAACACACACACACACACACACAGATACTAGTACAATAAACAATATCTCGACCATTAAAAGCCCAAAGTATATCAAGTTTGGTATTAAATTAAAGGTCTTCGCGAGCTCTAGCGAATGACCTTAACCAAATCTAGAAACAAACAAAAACAATGCCACAAAAACAAAAAACACACACGCAAAGCTACAAATACACACAGAAAAAAAATTTAAAAAAAAAAAATTAAAAAAAAAATTGTTTTAAATAAAAAAAAAAAAAAAAAAAGAATAACACCTACACCCAAACCCACACCCACACACACACACACACAAACACACACACACACACACACACACACACACACAAACACACACACAACTACACACACCACCATACCCACACCCATACCCACACACACAATCACACACACACACACACATAGATACTAGTACAATAAACAATATCTCTACCATCCAAAACCCAAAGTATATCAAGTTTGGTATTAAATTAAAGGTCTACGCAGGCTCTAGCGAATGACATTAACCAAATCTAGAAACAAACAAAAACAATGCCACAAAAACAAAGAACACAAAAAAAGAAAGACACACACACAAAGCCACATATACACACAGAAAAAAAAGAAAAGAAAAAAAAAATTAATTTTAAATAAAAACAATACACACACACACACACCCATACACACACCCACACCCACAATCACACACACACACACACACACAAACACACACACACACACACATAGATACTAGTACAATAAACAATATCTCGACCATCCAAAACCTAAAGTATATCAAGTTTGGTATTAAATTAAAGGTCTACGCGAGCTCTAGCGAATGATATTAACCAAATCTAGAAACAAACAAAAACAATGCCACAAAAAAAAACACAAAAAAAGAAAGACACAAACGCAAAGCCACATATACGCATAGAAAAAAAAGGAAAAAAAAAAAATTAATTTTAAATAAAAACAAAATAAAAATAAAAAAAAAACACCCACACCCAAACCACCCACACCCAAACCTACACACACACCCACACCCAAACCCACACCTACACCCACACCCACACACACACACACACAGACACACACACACACACACACACACACACACACACACACACACACACTCACACACACACACACACAACACACACACACACACACACAACACACACACACACATACACACACACCCCCTATACCCACACCCACACCCACAATCACACACAAACACACACACACACACACACACACAAACAGACACTCACACACACAGACACACACATAAATACTAGTACAATAAACAATATCTCGACCATCCAAAGCCCAAAGTATATCAAGTTTGGTATCAAATTAAAGGTCTACGCGAGCTCTAGCAAATGACATTATTTAAATCTAGAAACAAACAAAAACAATGCCATAAAAACAAAAAACACACAAAAATAAAGACACACACGCAAAGCCACATATACACACAAAAAAATAAAATAAAAAAAATATTAATTTTAAATAAAAACAAAATAAAAATAAATAAAAAAAAAAAAAAAACACCTACACCCACACCCAAACCCACACCCACACCCAAACCCACACCCAGATCCACACCCAAACCCACACCCAGATCCACACCCAAACCCACACCCACACACCCACACCCAAACCCACACCCACACCAAAACCAACACCCACACCCAAACCCACACTTACACACCCACACCCAAACCTACACACACACCTACACCCAAACCCACACCTACACCCACACCCACACACACACAGACACACACACACACACACACACACCCATACCCACACCCACAATCACACACACACACAACCACACACAAACACACACACACACACACACACACACACACACACACACACACACACACACACATAGCTACCAGTACAATAAACAATATCTCGACCATCCAAAACCCAAAGTATATCAAGTTTGGTATTAAATTAAAGGTCTACGCAAGCTCTAGCAAATGACATTAATTAAATCTAGAAACAAACAAAAACAATGCCACAAAAACAAAAAACACAAAAAAAGAAAGACACACACGCAAAGCCACATATACGCACCGAAAAAAAAGAAAAAAAAAATTAATTTTAAATAAAAACAAAATAAAAATAAAAAAAAAACACCCACACCCACACCCAAACCCACACTTACACACCCACACCCAAACATACACACACACCCACACCCACACCCAAACCCACACCCAAACCCACACCTACACCCACACACACACACACACACACACACACACACACACACACACACACACACACACACACACACACACACACACACACACACACACACACACACACACACACACACACACACACACACACACACACACACACACACACACACACACACACACACACACACACACACACACACACACACACACACACACACACACACACACACACACACACACACACACACACACACACACACACACACACACACACACACACACACACACACACACACACACACACACACACACACACACACACACACACACACACACACACACACACACACACACACACACACACACACACACACACACACACACACACACACACACACACACACACACACACACACACACACACACACACACACACACACACACACACACACACACACACACACACACACACACACACACACACACACACACACACACACACACACACACACACACACACACACACACACACACACACACACACACACACACACACACACACACACACACACACACACACACACACACACACACACACACACACACACACACACACACACACACACACACACACACACACACACACACACACACACACACACACACACACACACACACACACACACACACACACACACACACACACACACACACACACACACACACACACACACACACACACACACACACACACACACACACACACACACACACACACACACACACACACACACACACACACACACACACACACACACACACACACACACACACACACACACACACACACACACACACACACACACACACACACACACACACACACACACACACACACACACACACACACACACACACACACACACACACACACACACACACACACACACACACACACACACACACACACACACACACACACACACACACACACACACACACACACACACACACACACACACACACACACACACACACACACACACACACACACACACACACACACACACACACACACACACACACACACACACACACACACACACACACACACACACACACACACACACACACACACACACACACACACACACACACACACACACACACACACACACACACACACACACACACACACACACACACACACACACACACACACACACACACACACACACACACACACACACACACACACACACACACACACACACACACACACACACACACACACACACACACACACACACACACACACACACACACACACACACACACACACACACACACACACACACACACACACACACACACACACACACACACACACACACACACACACACACACACACACACACACACACACACACACACACACACACACACACACACACACACACACACACACACACACACACACACACACACACACACACACACACACACACACACACACACACACACACACACACACACACACACACACACACACACACACACACACACACACACACACACACACACACACACACACACACACACACACACACACACACACACACACACACACACACACACACACACACACACACACACACACACACACACACACACACACACACACACACACACACACACATAAATACTAGTACAATAAACAATATCTCGACCATCCAAAACCCAAAGTATATCAAGTTTGGTATTAAATTAAAGGTCTACGCGAGCTCTAGCGAATGACATTAACCAAATCTAGAAACAAACAAAAACAATGCCACAAAAACAAAAAACACAAAAAAAGAAAGACACACACACAAAGCCACATATACACAAAGAAAAAAAAGAAAAGAAAAAAAAAATTAATTTTAAATAAAAACAACACACACACACCCACACACACACACACACAAACACACACACACACACACACACACACACACACACACACACACACACAGATACTAGTACAATAAACAATATCTCGACCATCCAAAGCCCAAAGTATATCAAGTTTGGTATTAAATTAAAGGTCTTCGCGAGCTCTAGCGAATGACCTTAACTTAATCTAGAAACAAACAAAAACAATGCCACAAAAACAAAAAACACACACGCAAAGCTACAAATACACACAGAAAAAAAATTTAAAAAAAAAAAATTAAAAAAAAAATTGTTTTAAATGAAAAAAAAAAAAAAAAAAAAGAATAACACCTACACCCAAACCCACACCCACACACACACACACACAAACACACACACACACACACACACAAACACACACACAACTACACACACCACCATACCCACACCCATACCCACACCCACAATCACACACACACACACACACACACATAGATACTAGTACAATAAACAATATCTCGACCATCCAAAACCCAAAGTATATCAAGTTTGGTATTAAATTAAAGGTCTACGCAGGCTCTAGCGAATGACATTAACCAAATCTAGAAACAAACAAAAACAATGCCACAAAAACAAAGAACACAAAAAAAGAAAGACACACACACAAAGCCACATATACACACAGGAAAAAAGGAAAAGAAAAAAAAAATTAATTTTAAATAAAAACAATACACACACACACACACACCCATACACACACCCACACCCACAATCACACACACACACACACAAACACACACACACACACACACATAGATACTAGTACAATAAACAATATCTCGACCATCCAAAACCTAAAGTATATCAAGTTTGGTATTAAATTAAAGGTCTACGCGAGCTCTAGCGAATGACATTAACCAAATCTAGAAACAAACAAAAACAATGCCACAAAAAAAAACACAAAAAAAGAAAGACACAAACGCAAAGCCACATATACGCATAGAAAAAAAAGGAAAAAAAAAAATTAATTTTAAATAAAAACAAAATAAAAATAAAAAAAAAACACCCACACCCAAACCACCCACACCCAAACCTACACACACACCCACACCCAAACCCACACCTACACCCACACCCACACACACACAGACACACACACACACACACACACACACACACACACACACACACACACTCACACACACACACACACAACACACACACACACACACACAACACACACACACACATACACACACACCCCCTATACCCACACCCACACCCACGATCACACACAAACACACACACACACACACACACACAAACAGACACTCACACACACAGACACACACATAAATACTAGTACAATAAACAATATCTCGACCATCCAAAGCCCAAAGTATATCAAGTTTGGTATCAAATTAAAGGTCTACGCGAGCTCTAGTGAATGACATTATTTAAATCTAGAAACAAACAAAAACAATGCCATAAAAACAAAAAACACACAAAAATAAAGACACACACGCAAAGCCACATATACACACAAAAAAATAAAATAAAAAAAATATTAATTTTAAATAAAAACAAAATAAAAATAAATAAAAAAAAAAAAAAACACCTACACCCACACCCAAACCCACACCCACACCCAAACCCACACCCAGATCCACACCCAAACCCACACCCAGATCCACACCCAAACCCACACCCACACACCCACACCCAAACCCACACCCACACCAAAACCAACACCCACACCCAAACCCACACTTACACACCCACACCCAAACCTACACACACACCTACACCCAAACCCACACCTACACCCACACCCACACACACACAGACACACACACACACACACACCCATACCCACACCCACAATCACACACACACACAACCACACACAAACACACACACACACACACACACACACACACACACACACATAGCTACCCACACACACACACATAGCTACCAGTACAATAAACAATATCTCGACCATCCAAAACCCAAAGTATATCAAGTTTGGTATTAAATTAAAGGTCTACGCAAGCTCTAGCAAATGACATTAATTAAATCTAAAAACAAACAAAAACAATGCCACAAAAACAAAAAACACAAAAAAAGAAAGACACACACGCAAAGCCACATATACGCACCGAAAAAAAAAAAAAAAAAATTAATTTTAAATAAAAACAAAATAAAAATAAAAAAAAAACACCCACACCCACACTTAAACCACCCACACCCACACCCACACCAAAACCCACACCCACACCCAAACCCACACTTACAAACCCACACCCAAACATACACACACACCCACACCCACACCCACACCCACACCCACACACACACACACACACACACACACACACACACACACACACACACACACACACACACACACACACACACACACACACACACACACACACACACACACACACACACACACACACACACACACACACACACACACACACACACACACACACACACACACACACACACACACACACACACACACACACACACACACACACACACACACACACACACACACACACACACACACACACACACACACACACACACACACACACACACACACACACACACACACACACACACACACACACACACACACACACACACACACACACACACACACACACACACACACACACACACACACACACACACACACACACACACACACACACACACACACACACACACACACACACACACACACACACACACACACACACACACACACACACACACACACACACACACACACACACACACACACACACACACACACACACACACACACACACACACACACACACACACACACACACACACACACACACACACACACACACACACACACACACACACACACACACACACACACACACACACACACACACACACACACACACACACACACACACACACACACACACACACACACACACACACACACACACACACACACACACACACACACACACACACACACACACACACACACACACACACACACACACACACACACACACACACACACACACACACACACACACACACACACACACACACACACACACACACACACACACACACACACACACACACACACACACACACACACACACACACACACACACACACACACACACACACACACACACACACACACACACACACACACACACACACACACACACACACACACACACACACACACACACACACACACACACACACACACACACACACACACACACACACACACACACACACACACACACACACACACACACACACACACACACACACACACACACACACACACACACACACACACACACACACACACACACACATAAATACTAGTACAATAAACAATATCTCGACCATCCAAAACCCAAAGTATATCAAGTTTGGTATTAAATTAAAGGTCTACGCGAGCTCTAGCGAATGACATTAACCAAATCTAGAAACAAACAAAAACAATGCCACAAAAACAAAAAACACAAAAAAAGAAAGACACACACACAAAGCCACATATACACAAAGAAAAAAAAGAAAAGAAAAAAAAAATTAATTTTAAATAAAAACAACACACACACACCCACACACACACACACACAAACACACACACACACACACACACACACACACACACACACACACACACACAGATACTAGTACAATAAACAATATCTCGACCATCCAAAGCCCAAAGTATATCAAGTTTGGTATTAAATTAAAGGTCTTCGCGAGCTCTAGCGAATGACCTTAACTTAATCTAGAAACAAACAAAAACAATGCCACAAAAACAAAAAACACACACGCAAAGCTACAAATACACACAGAAAAAAAATTTAAAAAAAAAAAATTAAAAAAAAAATTGTTTTAAATGAAAAAAAAAAAAAAAAAAAAGAATAACACCTACACCCAAACCCACACCCACACACACACACACACAAACACACACACACACACACACACAAACACACACACAACTACACACACCACCATACCCACACCCATACCCACACCCACAATCACACACACACACACACACACACATAGATACTAGTACAATAAACAATATCTCGACCATCCAAAACCCAAAGTATATCAAGTTTGGTATTAAATTAAAGGTCTACGCAGGCTCTAGCGAATGACATTAACCAAATCTAGAAACAAACAAAAACAATGCCACAAAAACAAAGAACACAAAAAAAGAAAGACACACACACAAAGCCACATATACACACAGGAAAAAAGGAAAAGAAAAAAAAAATTAATTTTAAATAAAAACAATACACACACACACACACACCCATACACACACCCACACCCACAATCACACACACACACACACAAACACACACACACACACACATAGATACTAGTACAATAAACAATATCTCGACCATCCAAAACCTAAAGTATATCAAGTTTGGTATTAAATTAAAGGTCTACGCGAGCTCTAGCGAATGACATTAACCAAATCTAGAAACAAACAAAAACAATGCCACAAAAAAAAACACAAAAAAAGAAAGACACAAACGCAAAGCCACATATACGCATAGAAAAAAAAGGAAAAAAAAAAATTAATTTTAAATAAAAACAAAATAAAAATAAAAAAAAAACACCCACACCCAAACCACCCACACCCAAACCTACACACACACCCACACCCAAACCCACACCTACACCCACACCCACACACACACAGACACACACACACACACACACACACACACACACACACACACACACACACACACACTCACACACACACACACACAACACACACACACACACACACAACACACACACACACATACACACACACCCCCTATACCCACACCCACACCCACGATCACACACAAACACACACACACACACACACACACAAACAGACACTCACACACACAGACACACACATAAATACTAGTACAATAAACAATATCTCGACCATCCAAAGCCCAAAGTATATCAAGTTTGGTATCAAATTAAAGGTCTACGCGAGCTCTAGTGAATGACATTATTTAAATCTAAAAACAAACAAAAACAATGCCATAAAAACAAAAAACACACAAAAATAAAGACACACACGCAAAGCCACATATACACACAAAAAAATAAAATAAAAAAAATATTAATTTTAAATAAAAACAAAATAAAAATAAATAAAAAAAAAAAAAAACACCTACACCCACACCCAAACCCACACCCACACCCAAACCCACACCCAGATCCACACCCAAACCCACACCCAGATCCACACCCAAACCCACACCCACACACCCACACCCAAACCCACACCCACACCAAAACCAACACCCACACCCAAACCCACACTTACACACCCACACCCAAACCTACACACACACCTACACCCAAACCCACACCTACACCCACACCCACACACACACAGACACACACACACACACACACACCCATACCCACACCCACAATCACACACACACACAACCACACACAAACACACACACACACACACACACACACACACACACACATAGCTACCAGTACAATAAACAATATCTCGACCATCCAAAACCCAAAGTATATCAAGTTTGGTATTAAATTAAAGGTCTACGCAAGCTCTAGCAAATGACATTAATTAAATCTAAAAACAAACAAAAACAATGCCACAAAAACAAAAAACACAAAAAAAGAAAGACACACACGCAAAGCCACATATACGCACCGAAAAAAAAAAAAAAAAAATTAATTTTAAATAAAAACAAAATAAAAATAAAAAAAAAACACCCACACCCACACTTAAACCACCCACACCCACACCCACACCAAAACCCACACCCACACCCAAACCCACACTTACAAACCCACACCCAAACATACACACACACCCACACACCCACACCCACACCCACACCCACACACACACACACACACACACACACACACACACACACACACACACACACACACACACACACACACACACACACACACACACACACACACACACACACACACACACACACACACACACACACACACACACACACACACACACACACACACACACACACACACACACACACACACACACACACACACACACACACACACACACACACACACACACACACACACACACACACACACACACACACACACACACACACACACACACACACACACACACACACACACACACACACACACACACACACACACACACACACACACACACACACACACACACACACACACACACACACACACACACACACACACACACACACACACACACACACACACACACACACACACACACACACACACACACACACACACACACACACACACACACACACACACACACACACACACACACACACACACACACACACACACACACACACACACACACACACACACACACACACACACACACACACACACACACACACACACACACACACACACACACACACACACACACACACACACACACACACACACACACACACACACACACACACACACACACACACACACACACACACACACACACACACACACACACACACACACACACACACACACACACACACACACACACACACACACACACACACACACACACACACACACACACACACACACACACACACACACACACACACACACACACACACACACACACACACACACACACACACACACACACACACACACACACACACACACACACACACACACACACACACACACACACACACACACACACACACACACACACACACACACACACACACACACACACACACACACACACACACACACACACACACACACACACACACACACACACACACACACACACACACACACACACACACACACACACACACACACACACACACACACACACACACACACACACACACACACACACACACACACACACACACACACACACACACACACACACACACACACACACACACACACACACACACACACACACACACACACACACACACACACACACACACACACACACACACACACACACACACACACACACACACACACACACACACACACACACACACACACACACACACACACACACACACACACACACACACACACACACACACACACACACACACACACACACACACACACACACACACACACACACACACACACACACACACACACACACACACACACACACACACACACACACACACACACACACACACACACACACACACACACACACACACACACACACACACACACACACACACACACACACACACACACACACACACACACACACACACACACACACACACACACACACACACACACACACACACACACACACACACACACACACACACACACACACACACACACACACACACACACACACACACACACACACACACACACACACACACACACACACACACACACACACACACACACACACACACACACACACACACACACACACACACACACACACACACACACACACACACACACACACACACACACACACACACACACACACACACACACACACACACACACACACACACACACACACACACACACACACACACACACACACACACACACACACACACACACACACACACACACACATAAATACTAGTACAATAAACAATATCTCGACCATCCAAAACCCAAAGTATATCAAGTTTGGTATTAAATTAAAGGTCTACGCGAGCTCTAGCGAATGACATTAACCAAATCTAGAAACAAACAAAAACAATGCCACAAAAACAAAAAACACAAAAAAAGAAAGACACACACACAAAGCCACATATACACAAAGAAAAAAAAGAAAAGAAAAAAAAAATTAATTTTAAATAAAAACAACACACACACACCCACACACACACACACACAAACACACACACACACACACACACACACACACACACACACACACACACACACACAGATACTAGTACAATAAACAATATCTCGACCATCCAAAGCCCAAAGTATATCAAGTTTGGTATTAAATTAAAGATCTTCGCGAGCTCTAGCGAATGACCTTAACTTAATCTAGAAACAAACAAAAACAATGCCACAAAAACAAAAAACACACACGCAAAGCTACAAATACACACAGAAAAAAAATTTAAAAAAAAAAAATTAAAAAAAAAATTGTTTTAAATGAAAAAAAAAAAAAAAAAAAAGAATAACACCTACACCCAAACCCACACCCACACACACACACACACAAACACACACACACACACACACACAAACACACACACAACTACACACACCACCATACCCACACCCATACCCACACCCACAATCACACACACACACACACACACACATAGATACTAGTACAATAAACAATATCTCGACCATCCAAAACCCAAAGTATATCAAGTTTGGTATTAAATTAAAGGTCTACGCAGGCTCTAGCGAATGACATTAACCAAATCTAGAAACAAACAAAAACAATGCCACAAAAACAAAGAACACAAAAAAAGAAAGACACACACACAAAGCCACATATACACACAGGAAAAAAGGAAAAGAAAAAAAAAATTAATTTTAAATAAAAACAATACACACACACACACACACCCATACACACACCCACACCCACAATCACACACACACACACACAAACACACACACACACACACACATAGATACTAGTACAATAAACAATATCTCGACCATCCAAAACCTAAAGTATATCAAGTTTGGTATTAAATTAAAGGTCTACGCGAGCTCTAGCGAATGACATTAACCAAATCTAGAAACAAACAAAAACAATGCCACAAAAAAAAACACAAAAAAAGAAAGACACAAACGCAAAGCCACATATACGCATAGAAAAAAAAGGAAAAAAAAAAATTAATTTTAAATAAAAACAAAATAAAAATAAAAAAAAAACACCCACACCCAAACCACCCACACCCAAACCTACACACACACCCACACCCAAACCCACACCTACACCCACACCCACACACACACAGACACACACACACACACACACACACACACACACACACACACACACACACACACACTCACACACACACACACACAACACACACACACACACACACAACACACACACACACATACACACACACCCCCTATACCCACACCCACACCCACGATCACACACAAACACACACACACACACACACACACAAACAGACACTCACACACACAGACACACACATAAATACTAGTACAATAAACAATATCTCGACCATCCAAAGCCCAAAGTATATCAAGTTTGGTATCAAATTAAAGGTCTACGCGAGCTCTAGTGAATGACATTATTTAAATCTAGAAACAAACAAAAAAAATGCCATAAAAACAAAAAACACACAAAAATAAAGACACACACGCAAAGCCACATATACACACAAAAAAATAAAATAAAAAAAATATTAATTTTAAATAAAAACAAAATAAAAATAAATAAAAAAAAAAAAAAACACCTACACCCACACCCAAACCCACACCCACACCCAAACCCACACCCAGATCCACACCCAAACCCACACCCAGATCCACACCCAAACCCACACCCACACACCCACACCCAAACCCACACCCACACCAAAACCAACACCCACACCCAAACCCACACTTACACACCCACACCCAAACCTACACACACACCTACACCCAAACCCACACCTACACCCACACCCACACACACACAGACACACACACACACACACACACCCATACCCACACCCACAATCACACACACACACAACCACACACAAACACACACACACACACACACACACACACACACACACACACACACATAGCTACCAGTACAATAAACAATATCTCGACCATCCAAAACCCAAAGTATATCAAGTTTGGTATTAAATTAAAGGTCTACGCAAGCTCTAGCAAATGACATTAATTAAATCTAAAAACAAACAAAAACAATGCCACAAAAACAAAAAACACAAAAAAAGAAAGACACACACGCAAAGCCACATATACGCACCGAAAAAAAAAAAAAAAAATTAATTTTAAATAAAAACAAAATAAAAATAAAAAAAAAACACCCACACCCACACTTAAACCACCCACACCCACACCCACACCAAAACCCACACCCACACCCAAACCCACACTTACAAACCCACACCCAAACATACACACACACCCACACCCACACCCACACCCACACCCACACACACACACACACACACACACACACACACACACACACACACACACACACACACACACACACACACACACACACACACACACACACACACACACACACACACACACACACACACACACACACACACACACACACACACACACACACACACACACACACACACACACACACACACACACACACACACACACACACACACACACACACACACACACACACACACACACACACACACACACACACACACACACACACACACACACACACACACACACACACACACACACACACACACACACACACACACACACACACACACACACACACACACACACACACACACACACACACACACACACACACACACACACACACACACACACACACACACACACACACACACACACACACACACACACACACACACACACACACACACACACACACACACACACACACACACACACACACACACACACACACACACACACACACACACACACACACACACACACACACACACACACACACACACACACACACACACACACACACACACACACACACACACACACACACACACACACACACACACACACACACACACACACACACACACACACACACACACACACACACACACACACACACACACACACACACACACACACACACACACACACACACACACACACACACACACACACACACACACACACACACACACACACACACACACACACACACACACACACACACACACACACACACACACACACACACACACACACACACACACACACACACACACACACACACACACACACACACACACACACACACACACACACACACACACACACACACACACACACACACACACACACACACACACACACACACACACACACACACACACACACACACACACACACACACACACACACACACACACACACACACACACACACACACACACACACACACACACACACACACACACACACACACACACACACACACACACACACACACACACACACACACACACACACACACACACACACACACACACACACACACACACACACACACACACACACACACACACACACACACACACACACACACACACACACACACACACACACACACACACACACACACACACACACACACACACACACACACACACACACACACACACACACACACACACACACACACACACACACACACACACACACACACACACACACACACACACACACATAAATACTAGTACAATAAACAATATCTCGACCATCCAAAACCCAAAGTATATCAAGTTTGGTATTAAATTAAAGGTCTACGCGAGCTCTAGCGAATGACATTAACCAAATCTAGAAACAAACAAAAACAATGCCACAAAAACAAAAAACACAAAAAAAGAAAGACACACACACAAAGCCACATATACACAAAGAAAAAAAAGAAAAGAAAAAAAAAATTAATTTTAAATAAAAACAACACACACACCCACACACACACACACACAAACACACACACACACACACACACACACACACACACACACACACACACACAGATACTAGTACAATAAACAATATCTCGACCATCCAAAGCCCAAAGTATATCAAGTTTGGTATTAAATTAAAGGTCTTCGCGAGCTCTAGCGAATGACCTTAACCAAATCTAGAAACAAACAAAAACAATGCCACAAAAACAAAAAACACACACGCAAAGCTACAAATACACACAGAAAAAAAATTTAAAAAAAAAAATTAAAAAAAAAATTGTTTTAAATAAAAAAAAAAAAAAAAAAAGAATAACACCTACACCCAAACCCACACACACACACACACAAACACACACACACACACACACACACACAAACACACACACAACTACACACACCACCATACCCACACCCATACCCACACCCACAATCACACACACACACACACACACACATAGATACTAGTACAATAAACAATATCTCGACCATCCAAAACCCAAAGTATATCAAGTTTGGTATTAAATTAAAGGTCTACGCAGGCTCTAGCAAATGACATTAACCAAATCTAGAAACAAACAAAAACAATGCCACAAAAACAAAGAACACAAAAAAAGAAAGACACACACACAAAGCCACATATACACACAGAAAAAAAAGAAAAGAAAAAAAAAATTAATTTTAAATAAAAACAATACACACACACACACACACACCCATACACACACCCACACCCACAATCACACACACACACACACACACACACACACACACACACACACACACACATAAATACTAGTACAATAAACAATATCTCGACCATCCAAAACCCAAAGTATATCAAGTTTGGTATTAAATTAAAGGTCTACGCGAGCTCTAGCGAATGACATTAACCAAATCTAGAAACAAACAAAAACAATGCCACAAAAACAAAAAACACAAAAAAAGAAAGACACACACACAAAGCCACATATACACAAAGAAAAAAAAGAAAAGAAAAAAAAAATTAATTTTAAATAAAAACAACACACACACCCACACACACACACACACAAACACACACACACACACACACACACACACACACACAGATACTAGTACAATAAACAATATCTCGACCATCCAAAGCCCAAAGTATATCAAGTTTGGTATTAAATTAAAGGTCTTCGCGAGCTCTAGCAAATGATATTAACCAAATCTAGAAACAAACAAAAACAATGCCACAAAAAAAAAACACAAAAAAAGAAAGACACAAACGCAAAGCCACATATACGCATAGAAAAAAAAGGAAAAAAAAAAATTAATTTTAAATAAAAACAAAATAAAAATAAAAAAAAAACACCCACACCCAAACCACCCACACCCAAACCTACACACACACCCACACCCAAACCCACACCTACACCCACACCCACACACACACACACACAGACACACACACACACACACACACACACACACACACACACACTCACACACACACACACACAACACACACACACACACACACACAACACACACACACATACACACACACCCCCTATACCCACACCCACACCCACAATCACACACAAACACACACACACACACACACACAAACAGACACTCACACACACAGACACACACATAAATACTAGTACAATAAACAATATCTCGACCATCCAAAGCCCAAAGTATATCAAGTTTGGTATCAAATTAAAGGTCTACGCGAGCTCTAGCAAATGACATTATTTAAATCTAGAAACAAACAAAAACAATGCCATAAAAACAAAAAACACACAAAAATAAAGACACACACGCAAAGCCACATATACACACAAAAAAATAAAATAAAAAAAATATTAATTTTAAATAAAAACAAAATAAAAATAAATAAAAAAAAAAAAAAAACACCTACACCCACACCCAAACCCACACCCACACCCAAACCCACACCCAGATCCACACCCAAACCCACACCCAGATCCACACCCAAACCCACACCCACACACCCACACCCAAACCCACACCCACACCAAAACCAACACCCACACCCAAACCCACACTTACACACCCACACCCAAACCTACACACACACCTACACCCAAACCCACACCTACACCCACACCCACACACACACAGACACACACACACACACACACACACACACCCATACCCACACCCACAATCACACACACACACAACCACACACAAACACACACACACACACACACACACACACACATAGCTACCAGTACAATAAACAATATCTCGACCATCCAAAACCCAAAGTATATCAAGTTTGGTATTAAATTAAAGGTCTACGCAAGCTCTAGCAAATGACATTAATTAAATCTAGAAACAAACAAAAACAATGCCACAAAAACAAAAAACACAAAAAAAGAAAGACACACACGCAAAGCCACATATACGCACCGAAAAAAAAGAAAAAAAAAATTAATTTTAAATAAAAACAAAATAAAAATAAAAAAAAAACACCCACACCCACACTTAAACCACCCACACCCACACTTACACCAAAACCCACACCCACACCCAAA
>OX467710.1:72474035-72476535 GCA_950111635.1 Agelastica alni | reverse complement strand
TAAAGGTCTACGCGAGCTCTAGCGAATGACATTAACCAAATCTAGAAACAAACAAAAACAATGCCACAAAAACAAAAAACACAAAAAAAGAAAGACACACACACAAAGCCACATATACACAAAGAAAAAAAAGAAAAGAAAAAAAAAATTAATTTTAAATAAAAACAACACACACACACCCACACACACACACACACAAACACACACACACACACACACAGATACTAGTACAATAAACAATATCTCGACCATTAAAAGCCCAAAGTATATCAAGTTTGGTATTAAATTAAAGGTCTTCGCGAGCTCTAGCGAATGACCTTAACCAAATCTAGAAACAAACAAAAACAATGCCACAAAAACAAAAAACACACACGCAAAGCTACAAATACACACAGAAAAAAAATTTAAAAAAAAAAAATTAAAAAAAAAATTGTTTTAAATAAAAAAAAAAAAAAAAAAAGAATAACACCTACACCCAAACCCACACCCACACACACACACACACAAACACACACACACACACACACACACACACACACACACACACACACAAACACACACACAACTACACACACCACCATACCCACACCCATACCCACACACACAATCACACACACACACACACATAGATACTAGTACAATAAACAATATCTCTACCATCCAAAACCCAAAGTATATCAAGTTTGGTATTAAATTAAAGGTCTACGCAGGCTCTAGCGAATGACATTAACCAAATCTAGAAACAAACAAAAACAATGCCACAAAAACAAAGAACACAAAAAAAGAAAGACACACACACAAAGCCACATATACACACAGAAAAAAAAGAAAAGAAAAAAAAAATTAATTTTAAATAAAAACAATACACACACACACACCCATACACACACCCACACCCACAATCACACACACACACACACACACAAACACACACACACACACACATAGATACTAGTACAATAAACAATATCTCGACCATCCAAAACCTAAAGTATATCAAGTTTGGTATTAAATTAAAGGTCTACGCGAGCTCTAGCGAATGATATTAACCAAATCTAGAAACAAACAAAAACAATGCCACAAAAACAAAAAACACACACGCAAAGCTACAAATACACACAGAAAAAAAATTTAAAAAAAAAAAATTAAAAAAAAAATTGTTTTAAATGAAAAAAAAAAAAAAAAAAAAGAATAACACCTACACCCAAACCCACACCCACACACACACACACACAAACACACACACACACACACACACACAAACACACACACAACTACACACACCACCATACCCACACCCATACCCACACCCACAATCACACACACACACACACACACACATAGATACTAGTACAATAAACAATATCTCGACCATCCAAAACCCAAAGTATATCAAGTTTGGTATTAAATTAAAGGTCTACGCAGGCTCTAGCGAATGACATTAACCAAATCTAGAAACAAACAAAAACAATGCCACAAAAACAAAGAACACAAAAAAAGAAAGACACACACACAAAGCCACATATACACACAGGAAAAAAAGAAAAGAAAAAAAAAATTAATTTTAAATAAAAACAATACACACACACACACACCCATACACACACCCACACCCACAATCACACACACACACACACAAACACACACACACACACACACATAGATACTAGTACAATAAACAATATCTCGACCATCCAAAACCTAAAGTATATCAAGTTTGGTATTAAATTAAAGGTCTACGCGAGCTCTAGCGAATGACATTAACCAAATCTAGAAACAAACAAAAACAATGCCACAAAAAAAAAACACAAAAAAAGAAAGACACAAACGCAAAGCCACATATACGCATAGAAAAAAAAGGAAAAAAAAAAATTAATTTTAAATAAAAACAAAATAAAAATAAAAAAAAAACACCCACACCCAAACCACCCACACCCAAACCTACACACACACCCACACCCAAACCCACACCTACACCCACACCCACACACACACAGACACACACACACACACACACACACACACACACACACACACACACTCACACACACACACACAACACACACACACACACACACAACACACACACACACATACACACACACCCCCTATACCCACACCTACACCCACGATCACACACAAACACACACACACACACACACAAACAGACACTCACACACACAGACACACACATAAATACTAGTACAATAAACAATATCTCGACCATCCAAAGCCCAAAGTATATCAAGTTTGGTATCAAATTAAAGGTCTACGCGAGCTCTAGTGAATGACATTATTTAAATCTAGAAACAAATAAAAACAATGCCATAAAAACAAAAAACACACAAAAATAAAGACACACACGCAAAGCCACATATACACACAAAAAAATAAAATAAAAAAAATATTAATTTTAAATAAAAACAAAATAAAAATAAATAAAAAAAAAAAAAAACACCTACACCCACACCCAAACCCACACCCACACCCAAACCCACAC
>OX467710.1:72461535-72466535 GCA_950111635.1 Agelastica alni | reverse complement strand
CACACACACACACACACACACACACACACACACACACACACACACACACACACACACACACACACACACACACACACACACACACACACACACACACACACACACACACACACACACACACACACACACACACACACACACACACACACACACACACACACACACACACACACACACACACACACACACACACACACACACACACACACACACACACACACACACACACACACACACACACACACACACACACACACACACACACACACACACACACACACACACACACACACACACACACACACACACACACACACACACACACACACACACACACACACACACACACACACACACACACACACACACACACACACACACACACACACACACACACACACACACACACACACACACACACACACACACACACACACACACACACATAAATACTAGTACAATAAACAATATCTCGACCATCCAAAACCCAAAGTATATCAAGTTTGGTATTAAATTAAAGGTCTACGCGAGCTCTAGCGAATGACATTAACCAAATCTAGAAACAAACAAAAACAATGCCACAAAAACAAAAAACACAAAAAAAGAAAGACACACACACAAAGCCACATATACACAAAGAAAAAAAAGAAAAGAAAAAAAAAATTAATTTTAAATAAAAACAACACACACACACCCACACACACACACACACAAACACACACACACACACACACACACACACACACACACACACACACACACACACACACACACACAGATACTAGTACAATAAACAATATCTCGACCATCCAAAGCCCAAAGTATATCAAGTTTGGTATTAAATTAAAGGTCTTCGCGAGCTCTAGCGAATGACCTTAACTTAATCTAGAAACAAACAAAAACAATGCCACAAAAACAAAAAACACACACGCAAAGCTACAAATACACACAGAAAAAAAATTTAAAAAAAAAAAATTAAAAAAAAAATTGTTTTAAATGAAAAAAAAAAAAAAAAAAAAGAATAACACCTACACCCAAACCCACACCCACACACACACACACACAAACACACACACACACACACACAAACACACACACAACTACACACACCACCATACCCACACCCATACCCACACCCACAATCACACACACACACACACACACATAGATACTAGTACAATAAACAATATCTCGACCATCCAAAACCCAAAGTATATCAAGTTTGGTATTAAATTAAAGGTCTACGCAGGCTCTAGCGAATGACATTAACCAAATCTAGAAACAAACAAAAACAATGCCACAAAAACAAAGAACACAAAAAAAGAAAGACACACACACAAAGCCACATATACACACAGGAAAAAAAGAAAAGAAAAAAAAAATTAATTTTAAATAAAAACAATACACACACACACACACACCCATACACACACCCACACCCACAATCACACACACACACACACAAACACACACACACACACACACATAGATACTAGTACAATAAACAATATCTCGACCATCCAAAACCTAAAGTATATCAAGTTTGGTATTAAATTAAAGGTCTACGCGAGCTCTAGCGAATGACATTAACCAAATCTAGAAACAAACAAAAACAATGCCACAAAAAAAAAACACAAAAAAAGAAAGACACAAACGCAAAGCCACATATACGCATAGAAAAAAAAGGAAAAAAAAAAATTAATTTTAAATAAAAACAAAATAAAAATAAAAAAAAAACACCCACACCCAAACCACCCACACCCAAACCTACACACACACCCACACCCAAACCCACACCTACACCCACACCCACACACACACAGACACACACACACACACACACACACACACACACACACACACACACACACACACACTCACACACACACACACACAACACACACACACACACACAACACACACACACACATACACACACACCCCCTATACCCACACCCACACCCACGATCACACACAAACACACACACACACACACACACAAACAGACACTCACACACACAGACACACACATAAATACTAGTACAATAAACAATATCTCGACCATCCAAAGCCCAAAGTATATCAAGTTTGGTATCAAATTAAAGGTCTACGCGAGCTCTAGTGAATGACATTATTTAAATCTAGAAACAAATAAAAACAATGCCATAAAAACAAAAAACACACAAAAATAAAGACACACACGCAAAGCCACATATACACAAAAAAAAAATAAAATAAAAAAAATATTAATTTTAAATAAAAACAAAATAAAAATAAATAAAAAAAAAAAAAAACACCTACACCCACACCCAAACCCACACCCACACCCAAACCCACACCCAGATCCACACCCAAACCCACACCCAGATCCACACCCAAACCCACACCCACACACCCACACCCAAACCCACACCCACACCAAAACCAACACCCACACCCAAACCCACACTTACACACCCACACCCAAACCTACACACACACCTACACCCAAACCCACACCTACACCCACACCCACACACACACAGACACACACACACACACACACACACCCATACCCACACCCACAATCACACACACACACAACCACACACAAACACACACACACACACACACACACACACACACACACATAGCTACCAGTACAATAAACAATATCTCGACCATCCAAAACCCAAAGTATATCAAGTTTGGTATTAAATTAAAGGTCTACGCAAGCTCTAGCAAATGACATTAATTAAATCTAAAAACAAACAAAAACAATGCCACAAAAACAAAAAACACAAAAAAAGAAAGACACACACGCAAAGCCACATATACGCACCGAAAAAAAAAAAAAAAAATTAATTTTAAATAAAAACAAAATAAAAATAAAAAAAAAACACCCACACCCACACTTAAACCACCCACACCCACACCCACACCAAAACCCACACCCACACCCAAACCCACACTTACACACCCACACCCAAACATACACACACACACCCACACCCACACACACACACACACACACACACACACACACACACACACACACACACACACACACACACACACACACACACACACACACACACACACACACACACACACACACACACACACACACACACACACACACACACACACACACACACACACACACACACACACACACACACACACACACACACACACACACACACACACACACACACACACACACACACACACACACACACACACACACACACACACACACACACACACACACACACACACACACACACACACACACACACACACACACACACACACACACACACACACACACACACACACACACACACACACACACACACACACACACACACACACACACACACACACACACACACACACACACACACACACACACACACACACACACACACACACACACACACACACACACACACACACACACACACACACACACACACACACACACACACACACACACACACACACACACACACACACACACACACACACACACACACACACACACACACACACACACACACACACACACACACACACACACACACACACACACACACACACACACACACACACACACACACACACACACACACACACACACACACACACACACACACACACACACACACACACACACACACACACACACACACACACACACACACACACACACACACACACACACACACACACACACACACACACACACACACACACACACACACACACACACACACACACACACACACACACACACACACACACACACACACACACACACACACACACACACACACACACACACACACACACACACACACACACACACACACACACACACACACACACACACACACACACACACACACACACACACACACACACACACACACACACACACACACACACACACACACACACACACACACACACACACACACACACACACACACACACACACACACACACACACACACACACACACACACACACACACACACACACACACACACACACACACACACACACACACACACACACACACACACACACACACACACACACACACACACACACACACACACACACACACACACACACACACACACACACACACACACACACACACACACACACACACACACACACACACACACACACACACACACACACACACACACACACACACACACACACACACACACACACACACACACACACACACACACACACACACACACACACACACACACACACACACACACACACACACACACACACACACACACACACACACACACACACACACACACACACACACACACACACACACACACACACACACACACACACACACACACACACACACACACACACACACACACACACACACACACACACACACACACACACACACACACACACACACACACACACACACACACACACACACACACACACACACACACACACACACACACACACACACACACACACACACACACACACACACACACACACACACACACACACACACACACACACACACACACACACACACACACACACACACACACACACACACACACACACACACACACACACACACACACACACACACATAAATACTAGTACAATAAACAATATCTCGACCATCCAAAACCCAAAGTATATCAAGTTTGGTATTAAATTAAAGGTCTACGCGAGCTCTAGCGAATGACATTAACCAAATCTAGAAACAAACAAAAACAATGCCACAAAAACAAAAAACACAAAAAAAGAAAGACACACACACAAAGCCACATATACACAAAGAAAAAAAAGAAAAAAAAAAATTAATTTTAAATAAAAACAACACACACACACCCACACACACACACACACAAACACACACACACACACACACACACACAGATACTAGTACAATAAACAATATCTCGACCATCCAAAGCCCAAAGTATATCAAGTTTGGTATT
>OX467710.1:72454035-72456535 GCA_950111635.1 Agelastica alni | reverse complement strand
CACACACACACACACACACACACACACACACACACACACACACACACACACACACACACACACACACACACACACACACACACACACACACACACACACACACACACACACACACACACACACACACACACACACACACACACACACACACACACACACACACACACACACACACACACACACACACACACACACACACACACACACACACACACACACACACACACACACACACACACACACACACACACACACACACACACACACACACACACACACACACACACACACACACACACACACACACACACACACACACACACACACACACACACACACACACACACACACACACACACACACACACACACACACACACACACACACACACACACACACACACACACACACACACACACACACACACACACACACACACACACACACACACACACACACACACACACACACACACACACACACACACACACACACACACACACACACACACACACACACACACACACACACACACACACACACACACACACACACACACACACACACACACACACACACACACACACACACACACACACACACACACACACACACACACACACACACACACACACACACACACACACACACACACACACACACACACACACACACACACACACACACACACACACACACACACACACACACACACACACACACACACACACACACACACACACACACACACACACACACACACACACACACACACACACACACACACACACACACACACACACACACACACACACACACACACACACACACACACACACACACACACACACACACACACACACATACTAGTACAATAAACAATATCTCGACCATCCAAAACCCAAAGTATATCAAGTTTGGTATTAAATTAAAGGTCTACGCGAGCTCTAGCGAATGACATTAACCAAATCTAGAAACAAACAAAAACAATGCCACAAAAACAAAAAACACAAAAAAAGAAAGACACACACACAAAGCCACATATACACAAAGAAAAAAAAGAAAAGAAAAAAAAAATTAATTTTAAATAAAAACAACACACACACACCCACACACACACACACACACACACACACACACACACACACACACACACACACACACACACACACACACACACACACACACACACACACACACACACACACACACACACACACACACACACACACACACACACACACACACACACACACACACACACACACACACACACACACACACACACACACACACACACACACACACACACACACACACACACACACACACACACACACACACACACACACACACACACACACACACACACACACACACACACACACACACACACACACACACACACACACACACACACACACACACACACACACACACACACACACACACACACACACACACACACACACACACACACACACACACACACACACACACACACACACACACACACACACACACACACACACACACACACACACACACACACACACACACACACACACACACACACACACACACACACACACACACACACACACACACACACACACACACACACACACACACACACACACACACACACACACCCACAATCACACACACACACACACAAACACACACACACACACACATAGATACTAGTACAATAAACAATATCTCGACCATCCAAAACCTAAAGTATATCAAGTTTGGTATTAAATTAAAGGTCTACGCGAGCTCTAGCGAATGACATTAACCAAATCTAGAAACAAACAAAAACAATGCCACAAAAAAAAAACACAAAAAAAGAAAGACACAAACGCAAAGCCACATATACGCATAGAAAAAAAAGGAAAAAAAAAAAATTAATTTTAAATAAAAACAAAATAAAAATAAAAAAAAAACACCCACACCCAAACCACCCACACCCAAACCTACACACACACCCACACCCAAACCCACACCTACACCCACACCCACACACACACAGATACACACACACACACACACACACACACACACACACACACACTCACACACACACACACACAACACACACACACACACACACACAACACACACACACACATACACACACACCCCCTATACCCACACCCACACCCACAATCACACACAAACACACACACACACACACACACAAACAGACACTCACACACACAGACACACACATAAATACTAGTACAATAAACAATATCTCGACCATCCAAAGCCCAAAGTATATCAAGTTTGGTATCAAATTAAAGGTCTACGCGAGCTCTAGCGAATGACATTATTTAAATCTAGAAACAAACAAAAACAATGCCATAAAAACAAAAAACACACAAAAATAAAGACACACACGCAAAGCCACATATACACACAAAAAAATAAAATAAAAAAAATATTAATTTTAAATAAAAACAAAATAAAAATAAATAAAAAAAAAAAAAAAACA
>OX467710.1:72429035-72434035 GCA_950111635.1 Agelastica alni | reverse complement strand
AACAAAATAAAAATAAAAAAAAAACACCCACACCCAAACCACCCACACCCAAACCTACACACACACCCACACCCAAACCCACACCTACACCCACACCCACACACACACAGACACACACACACACACACACACACACACACACACACACACACACACTCACACACACACACACACAACACACACAAACACACACACACAACACACACACACACATACACACACACCCCCTATACCCACACCCACACCCACAATCACACACAAACACACACACACACACACACAAACAGACACTCACACACACAGACACACACATAAATACTAGTACAATAAACAATATCTCGACCATCCAAAGCCCAAAGTATATCAAGTTTGGTATTAAATTAAAGGTCTACGCGAGCTCTAGCGAATGACATTATTTAAATCTAGAAACAAACAAAAACAATTCCATAAAAACAAAAAACACACAAAAATAAAGACACACACGCAAAGCCACATATACACACAAAAAAATAAAATAAAAAAAATATTAATTTTAAATAAAAACAAAATAAAAATAAATAAAAAAAAAAAAAAAACACCTACACCCACACCCAAACCCACACCCACACCCAAACCCACACCCAGATCCACACCCAAACCCACACCCAGATCCACACCCAAACCCACACCCACACACCCACACCCAAACCCACACCCACACCAAAACCAACACCCACACCCAAACCCACACTTACACACCCACACCCAAACCTACACACACACCTACACCCAAACCCACACCTACACCCACACCCACACACACACAGACACACACACACACACACACACACCCATACCCACACCCACAATCACACACACACACACAACCACACACAAACACACACACACACACACACACACACACACACACATAGCTACCAGTACAATAAACAATATCTCGACCATCTAAAACCCAAAGTATATCAAGTTTGGTATTAAATTAAAGGTCTACGCAAGCTCTAGCAAATGACATTAATTAAATCTAAAAACAAACAAAAACAATGCCACAAAAACAAAAAACACAAAAAAAGAAAGACACACACGCAAAGCCACATATACGCACCGAAAAAAAATAAAAAAAAAATTAATTTTAAATAAAAACAAAATAAAAATAAAAAAAAAACACCCACACCCACACTTAAACCACCCACACCCACACCCACACCAAAACCCACACCCACACCCAAACCCACACTTACACACCCACACCCAAACATACACACACACCCACACCCAAACCCACACCTACACCCACACCCACACCCACACCCACACCCAAACATACACACACACTCACACACACACACACACAACACACACAAACACACACACACAACACACACACACACATACACACACACCCCCTATACCCACACCCACACCCACAATCACACACACACACACACACACACACACACACACACACACACACACACACACACACACACACACACACACACATAAATACTAGTACAATAAACAATATCTCGACCATCCAAAACCCAAAGTATATCAAGTTTGGTATTAAATTAAAGGTCTACGCGAGCTCTAGCGAATGACATTAACCAAATCTAGAAACAAACAAAAACAATGCCACAAAAACAAAAAACACAAAAAAAGAAAGACACACACACAAAGCCACATATACACAAAGAAAAAAAAGAAAAAAAAAAATTAATTTTAAATAAAAACAACACACACACACCCACACACACACACACACAAACACACACACACACACACACACACACACAGATACTAGTACAATAAACAATATCTCGACCATCCAAAGCCCAAAGTATATCAAGTTTGGTATTAAATTAAAGGTCTTCGCGAGCTCTAGCGAATGACCTTAACCAAATCTAGAAACAAACAAAAACAATGCCACAAAAACAAAAAACACACACGCAAAGCTACAAATACACACAGAAAAAAAATTTAAAAAAAAAAAATTAAAAAAAAAATTGTTTTAAATGAAAAAAAAAAAAAAAAAAAGAATAACACCTACACCCAAACCCACACCCACACACACACACACACAAACACACACACACACACACACACACACACACACAAACACACACACAACTACACACACCACCATACCCACACCCATACCCACACCCACAATCACACACACACACACACACACACATAGATACTAGTACAATAAACAATATCTCGACCATCCAAAACCCAAAGTATATCAAGTTTGGTATTAAATTAAAGGTCTACGCAGGCTCTAGCGAATGACATTAACCAAATCTAGAAACAAACAAAAACAATGCCACAAAAACAAAGAACACAAAAAAAGAAAGACACACACACAAAGCCACATATACACACAGAAAAAAAAGAAAAGAAAAAAAAAATTAATTTTAAATAAAAACAATACACACACACACACACACCCATACACACACCCACACCCACAATCACACACACACACACACAAACACACACACACACACACATAGATACTAGTACAATAAACAATATCTCGACCATCCAAAACCTAAAGTATATCAAGTTTGGTATTAAATTAAAGGTCTACGCGAGCTCTAGCGAATGACATTAACCAAATCTAGAAACAAACAAAAACAATGCCACAAAAAAAAAACACAAAAAAAGAAAGACACAAACGCAAAGCCACATATACGCATAGAAAAAAAAGGAAAAAAAAAAAATTAATTTTAAATAAAAACAAAATAAAAATAAAAAAAAAACACCCACACCCAAACCACCCACACCCAAACCTACACACACACCTACACCCAAACCCACACCTACACCCACACCCACACACACACAGACACACACACACACACACACACACACACACACACACACTCACACACACACACACACAACACACACAAACACACACTCACAACACACACACACACATACACACACACCCCCTATACCCACACCCACACCCACAATCACACACAAACACACACACACACACACACAAACAGACACTCACACACACAGACACACACATAAATACTAGTACAATAAACAATATCTCGACCATCCAAAGCCCAAAGTATATCAAGTTTGGTATCAAATTAAAGGTCTACGCGAGCTCTAGCGAATGACATTATTTAAATCTAGAAACAAACAAAAACAATTCCATAAAAACAAAAAACACACAAAAATAAAGACACACACGCAAAGCCACATATACACACAAAAAAATAAAATAAAAAAAAATATTAATTTTAAATAAAAACAAAATAAAAATAAATAAAAAAAAAAAAAAAACACCTACACCCACACCCAAACCCACACCCACACCCAAACCCACACCCAGATCCACACCCAAACCCACACCCAGATCCACACCCAAACCCACACCCACACACCCACACCCAAACCCACACCCACACCAAAACCAACACCCACACCCAAACCCACACTTACACACCCACACCCAAACCTACACACACACCTACACCCAAACCCACACCTACACCCACACCCACACACACACAGACACACACACACACACACACACACACACACACCCATACCCACACCCACAATCACACACACACACACAACCACACACAAACACACACACACACACACACACACACATAGCTACCAGTACAATAAACAATATCTCGACCATCTAAAACCCAAAGTATATCAAGTTTGGTATTAAATTAAAGGTCTACGCAAGCTCTAGCAAATGACATTAATTAAATCTAAAAACAAACAAAAACAATGCCACAAAAACAAAAAACACAAAAAAAGAAAGACACACACGCAAAGCCACATATACGCACCGAAAAAAAATAAAAAAAAAATTAATTTTAAATAAAAACAAAATAAAAATAAAAAAAAAACACCCACACCCACACTTAAACCACCCACACCCACACCCACACCCACACCAAAACCCACACCCACACCCACACCCAAACCCACACTTACACACCCACACCCAAACATACACACACACCCACACCCAAACCCACACCTACACCCACACCCACACCCACACCCACACCCACACCCAAACATACACACACACCCACACCCAAACCCACACCTACACCCACACCCACACCCACACCCACACCCACACCCACACCCACACCCACACCCACACCCACACCCACACCCACACCCACACCCACACCCACACACACACACACACACACACACACACACACACACACACACACACACACACACACACACACACACACACACACACACACACACACACACACACACACACACACACACACACACACACACACACACACACACACACACACACACACACACACACACACACACATAAATACTAGTACAATAAACAATATCTCGACCATCCAAAACCCAAAGTATATCAAGTTTGGTATTAAATTAAAGGTCTACGCGAGCTCTAGCGAATGACATTAACCAAATCTAGAAACAAACAAAAACAATGCCACAAAAACAAAAAACACAAAAAAAGAAAGACACACACACAAAGCCACATATACACAAAGAAAAAAAAGAAAAAAAAAATTAATTTTAAATAAAAACAACACACACACACCCACACACACACACACACAAACACACACACACACACACACACACACACACACAGATACTAGTACAATAAACAATATCTCGACCATCCAAAGCCCAAAGTATATCAAGTTTGGTATTAAATTAAAGGTCTTCGCGAGCTCTAGCGAATGACCTTAACCAAATCTAGAAACAAACAAAAACAATGCCACAAAAACAAAAAACACACACGCAAAGCTACAAATACACACAGAAAAAAAATTTAAAAAAAAAAAATTAAAAAAAAAATTGTTTTAAATGAAAAAAAAAAAAAAAAAAAAGAATAACACCTACACCCAAACCCACACCCACACACACACACACACAAACACACACACACACACACACACACACAAACACACACACAACTACACACACCACCATAC
>OX467710.1:72404035-72406535 GCA_950111635.1 Agelastica alni | reverse complement strand
GAAAGACACACACACAAAGCCACATATACACACAGAAAAAAAAGAAAAGAAAAAAAAAATTAATTTTAAATAAAAACAATACACACACACACACACACACACCAATACACACACCCACACCCACAGTCACACACACACACACACACACACAAACACACACACACACACACACATAGATACTAGTACAATAAACAATATCTCGACCATCCAAAACCTAAAGTATATCAAGTTTGGTATTAAATTAAAGGTCTACGCGAGCTCTAGCGAATGACATTAACCAAATATAGAAACAAACAAAAACAATGCCACAAAAAAAAACACAAAAAAAGAAAGACACAAACGCAAAGCCACATATACGCATAGAAAAAAAAGGAAAAAAAAAAAATTAATTTTAAATAAAAACAAAATAAAAATAAAATAAAAACACCCACACCCAAACCACCCACACCCAAACCTACACACACACCCACACCCAAACCCACACCTACACCCACACCCACACACACACAGACACACACACACACACACACACACACACACACACACACACACACACACTCACACACACACACACACACACAGACAAACACACACACACACACACACACACACACACACACACACACACACACAACACACACACACACACACAACACACACACACACATACACACACACCCCCTATACCCACACCCACACCCACAATCACACACAAACACACACACACACACACACACACAAACAGACACTCACACACACACACACAAACACACAGATACTAGTACAATAAACAATATCTCGACCATCCAAAGCCCAAAGTATATCAAGTTTGGTATTAAATTAAAGGTCTTCGCGAGCTCTAGCGAATGACATTAACCAAATCTAGAAACAAACAAAAACAATGCCACAAAAACAAAAAACACAAAAAAAGAAAGACACACACACAAAGCCACATATACACAAAGAAAAAAAAGAAAAGAAAAAAAAAATTAATTTTAAATAAAAACAACACACACACACCCACACACACACACACACAAACACACACACACACACACACAGATACTAGTACAATAAACAATATCTCGACCATCCAAAGCCCAAAGTATATCAAGTTTGGTATTAAATTAAAGGTCTTCGCGAGCTCTAGCGAATGACATTAACCAAATCTAGAAACAAACAAAAACAATGCCACAAAAACAAAAAACACACACGCAAAGCTACAAATACACACAGAAAAAAAATTTAAAAAAAAAAAATTAAAAAAAAAATTGTTTTAAATAAAAAAAAAAAAAAAAAAAAGTATAACACCTACACCCAAACCCACACCCACACACACACACACACAAACACACACACACACACACACACAAACACACACACAACTACACACACCACCATACCCACACCCATACCCACACCCACAATCACACACACACACACACACACACACACACACACACACACACACATAGATACTAGTACAATAAACAATATCTTGACCATCCAAAACCCAAAGTATATCAAGTTTGGTATTAAATTAAAGGTCTACGCAGGCTCTAGCGAATGACATTAACCAAATCTAGAAACAAACAAAAACAATGCCACAAAAACAAAGAACACAAAAAAAAAAGACACACACACAAAGCCACATATACACACAGAAAAAAAAGAAAAGAAAAAAAAAATTAATTTTAAATAAAAACAATACACACACACACACACACACACCCATACACACACCCACACCCACAATCACACACACACACACACACACACACAAACACACACACACACACACACATAGATACTAGTACAATAAACAATATCTCGACCATCCAAAACCTAAAGTATATCAAGTTTGGCATTAAATTAAAGGTCTACGCAGGCTCTAGCGAATGACATTAACCAAATCTAGAAACAAACAAAAACAATGCCACAAAAACAAAGAACACAAAAAAAGAAAGACACACACACAAAGCCACATATACACACAGAAAAAAAAGAAAAGAAAAAAAAAATTAATTTTAAATAAAAACAATACACACACACACACACACACCAATACACACACCCACACCCACAGTCACACACACACACACACACACACAAACACACACACACACACACACATAGATACTAGTACAATAAACAATATCTCGACCATCCAAAACCTAAAGTATATCAAGTTTGGTATTAAATTAAAGGTCTACGCGAGCTCTAGCGAATGACATTAACCAAATATAGAAACAAACAAAAACAATGCCACAAAAAAAAACACAAAAAAAGAAAGACACAAACGCAAAGCCACATATACGCATAGAAAAAAAAGGAAAAAAAAAAAATTAATTTTAAATAAAAACAAAATAAAAATAAAATAAAAACACCCACACCCAAACCACCCACACCCAAACCTACACACACACCCACACCCAAACCCACACCTACACCCACACCCACACACACACAGACACACACACACACACACACACACACACAC
>OX467710.1:72279035-72296535 GCA_950111635.1 Agelastica alni | reverse complement strand
ACCCACACCCACACTCACACCCAAACCCACACCCACACCCACACACCCGCACCCACACACACACAGACACACAGACACACACACACACACACACACACACACATAGATACTAGTACAATAAACAATATCTCGACCATCCAAAGCCCAAAGTATATAAAGTTTTGTATCAAATTAAAGGTCTACGCGAGCTCTAGCGAATGACAATAACCAAATCTAGAAACAAACAAAAACAATGCTACAAAAACAAAAATCACACAGGAAGAAAGACACACGCAAAGCCACATATACACACAGAAAAAAAAATAAAAATTTATTTTATATAAAAACAAAATAAAAATAAAAAAAAAATTTAAAAAAAAAGAATAACACCCACACCCACACCCAAACCCACACATAAACCCACTCCCACACACCTACACCCAAACCCACACCCACACTCACACCCAAACCCACACCCACACCCACACCCAAACACCCACACCCACACACACACAGACACACACACACACACACACACACACACACATAGATACTAGTACAATAAACAATATCTCGACCATCCAAAGCCCAAAATATATCAAGTTTGGTATCAAATTAAAGATCCACGCGAGCTCTAGCGAATGACATTAACTAAATCTAGAAACAAACAAAAACAATGCCACAAAAACAAAAAAACACAGGAAGAAAGACACACACGCAAAGCCACACATACACACAGAAAAAAAAATTTAAAAAAAAAAAATATATAAAAAAAAATAAATTATTTTAAATAAAAACAAAATAAAAATAAAAAAAAAAATTAAAAAAAAGAATAATACCCTTTCTCACACTCAGACCTACACCCACACCCACACCCAAAATCACACCCAAACCCACACCTACACCCAGACCCACACCCACACTCACACCCAAACCCACACACTCACCCAAACCCACACCCACACACCCACACCCAAACCCACACTCACACCCAAACCCACACCCAAACCCACACCCACACTCACACACACACACATTATTTTAAATAAAAACAAAATACAAATAAAAAAAAGGTTTAAAAAAAAAGAATAACACCCACACCCAAACCCAAACCCACACCCACACACCCAAACCCACACCCACACTCACACCCTAACCCACACCCACACACCCACAAACACACAGACACACACACACACAGACACACACACACATAGATACTAGTACAATAAACAATATGTCGACCATCCAAAACCCAAAGTATATCAAGTTTGGTGTCAAATAAAAGGTCTACGCGAGCTCTAGCGAATGACGTTAACCTAATCTAGAAAAAAAAAAATGCCACAAAAACAAAAAACACACAGGAAGAAAGACACACACGCAAAGCTACATATACACACAGAAAAAAAAGTTAAAAAAAAAAAAATTATTTTAAATAAAAACAAAATACAAAAAAAAAAATTTAAAAAAAGAATAAAACCCATACTCAAAAACCACACCCAGAACCACACCCACACCTACACCCAAACCCACACCCACACCCAAACCCACACCCACACACCCACACCCAAACTCACACCTACACTCACTTCCAAACCCACACTTACACCCACACACCCACACCCACACAAACACAGACGCACACACACGCACACACACACACACACACAGACACACACACACGCACACACACACACACACACACACACACACACATAGATACTAGTACAATAAACAATAACTCGACCATCCAAAGCCCAGAGTATATCAAGTTTGGTATCAAATTAAAGGTCTACGCGAGCTCTAGCGAATGACATTAACCAAATCTAGAAACAAACAAAAACAATGCCACAAAAACAAAAAACACACAGAAAGAAAGACACACCGCAAAGCCACATATACACACAGAAAAAAAAAATTAAAAAAAAAAAATTATTTTAAATAAAAACAAAATAAAAAAAAAAATTAAAAAAAAAGAATAACACCCACACCCACACCCAAAACCACACCCACACCAGACCCACACCCACACCCACACCCAAAACCACACCCAAACCCACACCCACACACCCACACCCAAACCCACACCCACACCCACACCCAAACCCACACCCACACCCACACACACACACACCCACACCCACACACACAGACACACACACACACACACGCACACACACACACACACACACACACACACACACACACACACACACACACACACACACACACATAGATACTAGTACAATAAACAATATCTCGACCATCCAAAGCCCAAAGTATATCAAGATTGGTATCAAATTAAAGGTCTACGCGAGCTCTAGCGAATGACATTAAGCAAATCTAAAAACAAGGCCACAAAAAACACACAGGAAGAAAGACACACACGCAAAGCCACATATACACACAGAAAAAAAAGTTTAAAAAAAAAAAAATTATTTTAAATAAAAACAAAATAAAAATAAAAAAAAAAATTTTAAAAAAGAATAAAATCCACACCCTCACCCAAACCCACACCCACACACCCACACTCAAACCCACACTCACACCCAAACCCACACCCACACCCACACACTCACACCCACACAGACACACACACACACACACACACCCAGACCCACACCTACACTTACACCCAAACCCACACCCACACTCACACCCAAACCCACACTCACACCCAAACCCACACTCACACCCACACCCACACCCACACACCCACACCCACACACACACACACACATAGATACAAGTACTATAAACAATATCTGGATCATCCAAAGCCCAAAGTATATAAAATTTGGTATCAAATTAAAGGTCTACGCGAGCTCTAGCCAATGACAATAACCAAATCTAGAAACAAACAAAAACAATGCCACAAAAACAAAAATCACACAGGAAGAAAGACACACGCAAAGCCACATATACACACAGAAAAAAAAATTTAAAAAAAAAAAAAATTATTTTAAATAAAAAAAAAATAAAAATAAAAAAAAAAAAAAAAAAAAAGAATAATAGCCACTTCTAAACCCACCCCTTTACCCAGACCCACACCCACACCCACACCAAAACCCACACCCACACCCACACCCACACCCAAACCCACACCCACACACCCACACCCAAACCCACACCCACACTCACACCCAAACCCACACCCACACACCCACACCCACACACACACAGACACACACACACACACGCACGCACCCACACACACACACACACACACACACACACACACACATAGATACTAGTTAATGAAACAATATCTCGACCATCCAAAGCCCAAAGTATATCAAGTTTGGTATCAAATTAAAGATCTACGCGAGCTCTAGCGAATGACATTAACCAAATCTAGAAACAAACAAAAACAATGCCACAAAAAAAAAACACACAAAAAAAAAGACACACACGCAAAGCCACAAATACACACAGAAAAAAAAAATTAAAAAAAAAAAAAATATAAAAGAAAATAAATTATTTTAAATAAAAACAAAATAAAAATAAAAAAAAATTAAAAAAAAGAATAACACCCTTACTCACACCCAGACCTACACCTACACCCACACCCAAACCCACACCTACACTCACACCCAAACCCACACCCACACCTACACACCCACACCCACACACACACAGACACACACACACGCACGCACACACACACACACACACACACACACACACACACACACACAGAGATACTAGTACAATAAACAATATCTCGACCATCCAAAGCCCAAAGTATATCAAGATTGGTATCAAATTAATGTCTACGCGAGCTCTAGCGAATGACATTAACCAAATCTAGAAACAAATAAAAACAATGTCACAAAAACAAAAAACACACAGGAAGAAAGACACACACGCAAAGCCACATATACACACAAAAAAAAAAAATTATTTTAAATAAAAACAAAATAAAAAAAAAATTTAAAAAAAAGAATAACACCCACACCCACACACAAACCCACACCCACACCCAGCCCCAAACCCACACCCACACCCAAACCCACACCCAAACCCACACCCACACACCCACACCCAAACCCACACTCACACTCACACCCAAACCAACACACACACCCACACACATACCCACACCCACACACACAGACACACACACACACACACACACACACACACACACACACACACACACACACACACATACACACACACACACACACACACACACACACACACACACACACACACACACACACACACACACACACACACGTAGATACTAGTACAATAAACAATATCTCGACCATCCAAAGCCCAAAGTATATTAAGATTGGTATCAAATTAAAGGTCTACGCGAGCTCTAGCGAATGACATTAACCAAATCTAGAAACAAACAAAAACAATGCCACAAAAACAAAAAACACACAGGAAGAAAGACACACACGCAATGCCACATATACACACAGAAAAGAAATTTAAAAAAAAAATTTATATAAAAAAAAATAAATTATTTTAAATAAAAACAAAATAAAAATAAAAAATAAATTTAAAAAAAAAATAACACTTACACCCAAACCCACACCCACACCCAGACCCACACCCACACTCACACCCAAACCCACACCCTTACCTAAACCCACACCCACACACCCACACCCAAACCCACACCCACACTCACACCCAAACCCACACCCACACCCACACTCACATACACACACCCACACACACACAGACACACACACACACACACACACACACACACAGAGATACTAGTACAATAAACAATATCTCGACCATCCAAAGCCCAAAGTATTTCAAGTTTGGTATCAAATTAAAGGTCTACACGAGCTCTAGCGAATAATATTAACCAAATCTAGAAACAAACAAAAACAATGCCACAACAACAAAAAACACATAGGAAAAAATACACACACGCAAAGCCACATATACACACAGAAAAAAAAAATTAAAAAAAAAAAAATATATATAAAAAAAAAATTATTTTAAATAAAAACAAAATAAAAATAAAAAAAGAAATTAAAAAAAAAAGAATAACATCCACACCCACACCCAAACCCACACTCACACCCAGACCCACACCCACACTCACACCCAAACCAACACCCACACCCACACCCACACACCCACACCCACACACACACAGACACACACACACACGCACACAAACACAAACACACACACACACACACACACGCACATACATAGATACTAGTACAATAAACAATATCTCGACCATCCAAAGCCCAAAGTATATCAAGTTTGGTATTAAATTAAAGATCTACGCGAGCTCTAGCGAATGACATTAACCAAATCTAGAAACAAACAAAAACAATGCCACAAAAACAAAAAACACACAGGAAGAAAGACACACACGCAAAGCCACACATACACACAGAAAAAAAAATTTTAAAAAAAAAAAATATAAAAAAACATATATTATTTTAAATAAAAACAAAATAAAAATAAAAAAAAGTAAAAATAAGAATACCACCCTTACTCACACCCAGACCTACACCCACACCCACACCCAAACCCACACACAAACCCACACATACACCTAAACCCACACCCACACATCCACACCCAAACTCACACCTAAACTTACACCCAAACCCACACCCACACACCTACACCCACACACACACAGACAAACACACACGCACGCACACACACACACACATACACACACACACACACACAAACACACACACACATACACATATACACACACACAGATACTAGTACAATAAACAATATCTCGACCATCCAAAGCCCAAAGTATATCAAGTTTGGATTCAAATTAAAGGTTTACGCGAGCTCTAGCAAATGACAATAACCAAATCTAGAAACAAACAAAAACAATGCCACAAAATTAAAAAACACACAGGAAAAAAGACACACACGCAAAGCCACATATACACACAGAAAAGAAATTTAAAAAAAAAAAATATAAAAGAAAATAAATTATTTTAAATAAAAACAAAATAAAAATAAAAAAAAAAAAAAAAAGAATAATAGCCACTTCTAAACCCACCCCTTTACCCAGACCTACACCCACACCCACACCAAAACCCACACCCACACCCACACCCACACCCAAACCCACACCCACACACCCACACCCAAACCCACACCCACACTCACACCCAAACCCACACCCACACACCCACACCCACACACACACAGACACACACACACACACACGCACGCACCCACACACACACACACACACACACACACACACACACACACACACACACACACACACACACACACACACACACACACATAGATACTAGTTAATGAAACAATATCTCGACCATCCAAAGCCCAAAGTATATCAAGTTTGGTATCAAATTAAAGGTCTACGCGAGCTCAAGCGAATGACATTAACCAAATCTAGAAAGAAACAAAAACAATGCCACAAAAAAAAAAAACACACAGAAAGAAAGACACACACGCAAAGCCACATATACACACAGAAAAAAAAGTTAAAAAAAAAAAAATTATTTTAAATAAAAACAAAATACAAAAAAAAAAAATTAAAAAAAGAATAACACCCATACCCAAATCCACACCCACACCCAGACCCACACCCATACCCACAGCCAAACCCACAATCACACCCAAACCCACACCCACACACCCACACACACACAAACACACACACGCACGCACACACACACACACACACACACACACACACACATAGAGACTAGTACAATAAACAATATCTCGACCATCCAAAGCCCAAAGTATATCAAGTTTGGTATCAAATTAAAGATCTACGCGAGCTCTAGCGAATGACATTAACCAAATCTAGAAACAAACAAAAACAATGCCACAAAAAAAAACACACAAAAAAAAGACACACACGCAAAGCCACAAATACACACAGAAAAAAAGAAATTAAAAAAAAAAAAATATAAAAGAAAATAAATTATTTTAAATAAAAACAAAATAAAAATAAAAAAAAATTAAAAAAAAGAATAACACCCTTACTCACACCCAGACCTACACCTACACCCACACCCAAACCCACACCTACACTCACACCCAAACCCACACCCACACCTACACACCCACACCCACACACACACAGACACACACACACGCACGCACACACACACACACACACACACACACACACACACACACACACACACACACACACAGATACTAGTACAATAAACAATATTTTGACCATCCAAAGCCCAAAGTATATCAAGATTGGTATCAAATTAATGTCTACGCGAGCTCTAGCGAATGACATTAACCAAATCTAGAAACAAATAAAAACAATGTCACAAAAACAAAAAACACACAGAAAGAAAGACACACACGCAAAGCCACATATACACACAGAAAAAAAAAAAAAAAAAAAAATATATAAAAAAAAAATTATTTTAATTAAAAACAAAATAAAAATAAAAAAAGAAATTAAAAAAAAAAAAAAACATCCACACCCACACCCAAACCCACACTCACACCCAGACCCACACCCACACTCACACCCAAACCCACACCCACACCCACACCCACACACCCACACCCACACACCCACACCCACACACACACAGACACACACACACGCACACAAACACAAACACACACACACACACACGCACATACATAGATACTAGTACAATAAACAATATCTCGACCATCCAAAGCTCAAAATACATCAAGTTTGGTATCAAATTAAAGGTCTACGCGAGCTCTAGCGAATGACAATAACCAAATCTAGAAACAAACAAAAACAATGCCACAAAAACAAAAATCACACAGGAAGAAAGACACACGCAAAGCCACATATACACACAAAAAAAAAAAAAAATTATTTTATATAAAAACAAAATAAAAATTAAAAAAAAAAAATTAAAAAAAAAAGAATAACACCCACACCAAAACCCACACCCACACCCAGACTTACACCCACACCCAAACCCACACCCAAACCCACACCCACACTCACACCCAAACCCACACCCACACCCACACCCAAACACCCACACACACACAGACACACACACACACACACACACACACACACACACACACACACACACACACACACACACACACACACACACATAGATACTAGTACAATAAACAATATCTCGACCATCCAAAGCCCAAAGTATATCAAGTTTGGTATTAAATTAAAGATCTACGCGAGCTCTAGCGAATGACATTAACCAAATCTAGAAACAAACAAAAACAATGCCACAAAAACAAAAAACACACAGGAAGAAAGACACACACGCAAAGCCACACATACACACAGAAAAAAAAATTTAAAAAAAAAAAAATATAAAAAAACATAAATTATTTTAAATAAAAACAAAATAAAAATAAAAAAAAAAAGTAAAAAAAAGAATACCACCCTTACTCATACCCAGACCTACACCCACACCCACACCCAAACCAACACACAAACCCACACATACACCCAAACCCACACCCACACCCACACATCCACACCCAAACTCACACCTAAACTTACACCCAAACCCACACCCACACCCACACACCTACACCCACACACACACAGACACACACACACGCACGCACACACACACACACACATACACACACACACACAAATACACACACACACACACACACATATACACTCACACAGATACCAGTACAATAAACAATATCTCGACCATCCAAAGCCCAAAGTATATCAAGTTTGGATTCAAATTAAAGGTCTACGCGAGCTCTAGCAAATAACAATAACCAAATCTAGAAACAAACAAAAACAATGCCACAAAATCAAAAAACACACAGGAAAAAAGACACACACGCAAAGCCACATATACACACAGAAAAAAAAATTTAAAAAAAAAAAAATATATAAACAAAAAAAATTGTTTTTAATTAAAATAAAATAAAAATAAAAAAAAAATTTAAAAAAAAGAATAACACTCACACCCAAACCCACACCCACACCCAGACCCACACCCACACTTACACCCAAACCCACACCCTCACACAAACCCACACCCACACACCCACACCCAAACCCACACCTACACCCACACTCACACCCAAACCCACACCCACGCCCACACCCACACACCCACACCCACACACACACAGACACACACACGCACACACATACACACACACACACACACACACACACACACACACACACACACATAGATACTAGTACAATAAACAATATCTCGACCATCCAAAGCCCAAAGTTTATCAAGTTTGGTATCAAATTAAAGGTCTACGCGAGCTCTAGCGAATGACATTAACCAAATCTAGAAACAAACAAAAACAATGCCACAAAAACAAAAAACACACAGGAAGAAAGACACACACGCAAAGCCACATATACTCACAGAAAAGAAAAAATTAAAAATTTTTAAATAAAAACAAAATAAAAAAAATAAAAAAAAAATTAAAAACACCTACACCCACACCGAAACCCACACCCACACCCAGACCCACACCCACACCCAAAACCACACCCACACCCACACCCAAACCCACACCCACACACCCACACCCAAACCCACACCCACACTCAAACCAAAACCCACACCCACACCCACACACCCACACACACACAGATACACACACACACATACACACATATACACACACACACACACACACACACACACACACACACACACACACACACACACACACACACACACACACACACACACACACACACACACACCCAAACCCACACCCACACTCAAACCCAAACCCACACACACAAACACACACCCACACCCAAACCCACACCCACACCCACACCCAGACCCACATCCACACCCAAACCCACACCCAAACCCACATCTACACATCCACACCCAAACCCACACCCACACTCACACCCAAACCCACACCCACACCCACAAACCCACACCCACACACACACAGACACACACACACACACACAGGCACACACACACACACACACACACACACGCACTCACACACACACACACAGAGATACTAGTACAATAAACAATATCTCGACCATCCAAAGCCCAAAGTATATCAAGATTGGTATCAAATTAAGGTCTATGCGAGCTCTAGCGAATGACATTAACCAAATCTAGAAACAAATAAAAACAATGTCACAAAAACAAAAAACACACAGAAAGAAAGACACACACGCAAAGCCACATATACACACAAAAAAAAAAATTATTTTAAATAAAAACAAAATAAAAAAAAAATTTAAAAAAAAAGAATAACACCCACACCCACACACAAACCCACATTCACACCCAGACCCAAACCCACACCCACACCCAAACCCACACCCAAACCCACACCCACACACCCACACCCAAACCCACACCCACACTCACACCCAAACCAACACACACACCCACACACATACCCACACCCACACACACAGACACACACACACACACACACACACACACATACACACACACACACACACACACACACACACACACACACACACACGTACATACTAGTACAATAAACAATATCTCGACCATCCAAAGCCCAAAGTATATCAAGATTGGTATCAAATTTATTTATTTATTTATTTATTTATTTATTTAACGGCAAAGCCAATTTACATTTAACAAAGTGTGATAAACTATAAAATATTATTGAACTCTTATGTCTAATGTCTACACTAGAATTTTACAAAACATTTAGCGAAGTGTGAAATACAAAGTATTAATGAATCCTTATGTCTAGTTACTATATTACTAAAAGATGAAACAAATCTGGTATTAACAAAGAAAATGATGTAACCAATCCGGTACATACAAAAGAAAATGGTAAGGTAATGAAAAGTTTCGGAAACGCTATAGCCTTTCCAATTGATTTTTAAAGACCTGAAGTGACACATTAAACAAATCTATGTTATTATGACATTCATTTCCTAGCTTCAGAATACGAGGAATCGGACTGTTCATAGCATAATTGGTATGGAAATAATTTATATGAAAAATATCAGAATTTCTCGTATCTTTTTGTTTGATATGAAAAGTTATTAGTTGAAGTAGTTCTGGGCAGTTGATCACATTATTTATTATTTTGAAGAGGAAACTCAAGTTCATAGAAATTCTCCTATCTTCCAATGATTTTATATTTAACTTGGTTAAGAGTTGACTGTACTCATATTCATTTCGTTGAATACCAAAGTGAAAAGCACAATTCCTCAAGAATTTCTTTTGAACATTCTCAATCAAATCGATATTTACATTATAATATGGGTCCCATATAACCGAACAATACTCAAGAATGGATCTTACGAAAGCACAATATAAAATCTTTTTTGTTTTAATTGAAAAATCAGTAGAAATTCTCAACACAAAACCTAGCATTTTAAGACTTTTTGCCACAATTTCTGATACTTGAAGATTAAAATTAATTTCGCTATCAAATTTAACTCCCAGATCGCGAATAAATTTTTCTCTTTTAAGAACTATATTATTCAATTTATATTCAAAGAATATTGGACTTCTAATTCTAGCGAACGTAATGATTTGACACTTATCGATGTTTACCTCTAACAAATTATTTCTACACCACATAGAAAAAGCTTCGAGATCTTTTTGTACTAATTCGGCATCCTCCCAGCAAGTAATTGCTTTATAAAGTTTGAGATCGTCCGCAAACATAAGAAATTCAGAATAATTGAAAACAAACTCTATGTCCGATACAAACAAGTTGAACAGCAGTGGGCCCATATGGGATCCCTGTGGTACCCCTGATGGAACCTGAATGGGTGTAGATGTTGTATCTCCGTATTTCACAGACAGAGTTCTACCAGTTAAGAAGCTATTGATTACCTTCAAAATATTCCCGTCTATACCAAGCGCTTGAATTTTAGCTATAAGTAGGCCATGGTTGACTCTGTCAAAGGCTTTGGAAAAGTCCGTATAGACAGAGTCAACCTGTAGCCTCCTCTCAAGATTTTCAGTTATGTAGTTTGTGTAAAGAGCAAGGTTGGTACAAGTGGATTTACCTTCTGTGAAACCGTGTTGTTGGGGATTGAGTAAAGACTTACAGTCCCAAGAAAGTTTCTTTGTAAGCATAGAATCAAACATCTTAGCCATCACTGACTGATTGCAAACTGCTCTATAATTCCTAATATTTTTCTTATCTCCTAGTTTATGTATTGGTTTCAGGAAGCTATGTTTCCAATAATCTGGAAAGGTGCCTAGAGAAAAAATTTGATTGAAGATATTTCGTAATGGAATTGCTAAAGTGTATAGGCATTTGTGTATAAAAAATAAAGGTATCCCATCAGGTCCCATTGTGAGCTTGGGGGAAACAGAGAGAACGTAATCTATTACAACAGTAGAAGTAATACTGTAATTGTTGATATAGACTTTGTTTTCAAAATTATATTCAGGAGTAAAATTCACTGCCTGGTTATTATATACAGTTGAAAAATAAGAGGCAAACAAATTGACAATCTCGGAAGTATTATTACTGACTTCATTTTCATAAAACATGGCTGAAGGTAACTTATAATCCTTTCTTTTACTCTGAATATAACTCCAAAAAGCATTTGGATTATCAGAGATATTATCTTCAATTTTATTAATGTAAATTTCATAGCACTGATCTCGAATAGCTTTACAACTGTCCCTCAATTTACAGAAATTATAATAGTAATCAATGTTGCCTGTTTCCTTATATTTTTTATGAGTGTTCTTTTTGTCATAAATCATTTTTCTGAGGTTAGAACTGAACCAAGAGGGAAAGGTAGAAGTTTTGAATTTTTTTAAAGGAATAAATAGATGGATTGCCTGATAAATAATGTCATAGAAACAATTAACGTTCTTATTAACATCTGAGTTACAGAGAATATGTTCCCATTTAACGTCAGCTAAAAAGTCATTTATCCCAATATAATTTCCATTTCTGAAATCAAAAAAGTATTCCTCATATTCAGATTCTTTTGGAATAGAAATATTTAAAGAAAATTCAATGGCAGTGTGCCGAATACTATTTTTGAAGATTTCATCTGTAGCGCTTTGTACGGAGAAATGATTGTTGGAGAATATTAAATCTAGATAAACATTGGTACTATTTGGTATGGTATTCAGTTGGAAGAAATTATGAAAGCTGAACGCTTGGTGAATTGCTATTCCCGGGGAGTTTTCATTACAGTTAACATTTAAACCTAGATTGTCATTAAACCATGTGGCATCCGGAATATTATAATCTCCACATATAGTAAGGTTTGACTGAGCATAATTGCTGCTAACAAATTCAACAGTACTAATGTGTTCTTCATATAAACTGATAGGTGAAGATGGAGGAATATATATAGCACCCAGTACTACGGTTTTGTTCTTAAGATTGAAATAAATGAATACTTGTTCTAAATCTACACTGTCCACAGGGGGTATTTTTATTCTTTTAGCTGATAGAGTTGATTTCACTGCAATTAAAATACCTCCTCCACGTTCCTTCCCTGTAGTAACAGGATCACGGTTCCAACGAAATATATCATAACCTGTTAGCCCAAGTTCTGCATCGAGATGATCATTGGTGAGCCAAGTTTCTACAATAACTATTATGCTATAGTGGGAGCACAGGGCAGCATTACGAAATTCTGTAAGTTTAGTTCTCATACCGCTGGTGTTAAAGTAATAAATATTGATGTCGTCATCTAGTTTTTTGGTTGGGCCTTTGAGATGAATGGAATGCCATTAGTATACTTGATGAAAAGGTCGTTTTCTCCATTTATTTTCCTTGTCTCCATCTCTTCTTTCAATTTATTTAAATTTCCACGCTGTAAAGGTGTGTAATCTGACGATAAAAAGACTTTTTTAGTTTTATCAATATTTTTCTTGCTTCTGATGACTTTCAAAGCCTCATCAGAATTAGCAAAAACAGCTTTTAAGCATCGATTGCCATTCTTGTTTTTCTTTCCCATTCTGAAAACGTTTTTGGTCTTTATATCGTTATTTGTTATTTCCTGTACAAATTTGTCAACGAATTCAGTGTCCGTTTGAGCATCCTTTTGTTCAGGTAAATTAAAAAACATCACATTACACATTCGTTTCTGGCGTTCAGATATTTCCACAAAAAAAGTTTCTTCATTGATAGCTCCAGTAGGTTGCGTTCTCAAAGCTTCTACCTCTGATGTCAGTTTCTCAATTTTAGCCAACAGGGTAGGGAGTATTTTCAAACCTTGCTGGCAATCATCACAAAAAAATTGTAATTTTCTTTTTGTCTTCAACTCCATTACTTTAAGTTCCGATCCACCAAGACCTGAGCATTTATAATGAAATGATCTAGAGCAAGAATCGCATTTTACCTCATCTTTTATATTTGGGTTAAAATTTTCTTTACATTCTGTACATGAATTATCCATGTTGAAGATAAATACAAATGTCTGAATCCGGTCCTGTTTAAATGAAAGCAGCTGTAGGCCACACTTTACAATTTTTTTTTTTTTTATTTTTGTCGGTTAATGGAAACAGTTTTTGTCACTTTCAGATATCTTTTTTTGTTTCCTAAGCGGCTAAATGCATTCAGTTCACTGTCGATTAAATTACTTTAATCGATTTCCACTATGAAAACTTTAACTTCAATGGATTCACTATAACTTTTGCAACAGTTCAATACCAAATTTGAATTTTAAATGTTTAATAGAACTAGTCAATGCCAACTTGTTCTGGGACTATAGTCACACGTGTCGAATAATACTTAAACTAAAATTAAAGGTCTACGCGAGCTCTAGCGAATGACATTAACCATATCTAGAAACAAACAAAAACAATGCCACAAAAACAAAAAACACACAGGAAGAAAGACACACACGCAAAGCCACATATACACACAGAAAAGAAATTTAAAAAAAAAAAATTATATAAAAAAAAAAAAATTATTTTAAATAAAAACAAAATAAAAAAAAAAAAATTAAAAAAAAAGAATAACACCCACACCCACACCCAAAACCACACCCACACCAGACCCACACCCACACCCACACCCAAACCCACACCCAAACCCACACACACACACCCAAACCCACACCCACACACCCACACCCAAACCCACACCCACACCCACACCCAAACCCACACCCACACCCACACCCACACACACAGACACACACACACACACACACACACACACGCACACACACACACACACACACACACACACACACACACACACATAGATACTAGTACAATAAACAATATCTCGACCATCCAAAGCCCAAAGTATATCAAGATTGGTATCAAATTAAAGGTCTACGCGAGCTCTAGCGAATGACATTAAGCAAATCTAAAAACAAGGCCACAAAAACAAAAAACACACAGGAAGAAAGACACACACGCAAAGCCACATATACACACAGAAAAAAAAGTTTAAAAAAAAAAAATTATTTTAAATAAAAAGAAAATAAAAATAAAAAAAAAAATTTAAAAAAATAATAAAACCCACACCCTCACCCAAACCCACACCCACTCACCCACACACCCACACTCAAACCCACACTCACACCCAAACCCACACCCACACCCACACACTCACACCCACACAGACACACACACACACACACACACACACACCCAGACCCACACCCACACTTACACCCAAACCCACACCCTTACTTTAACCCACACTCACACACCCAAACCCACACCCACACTCACACCCAAACCCACACCCACACCCACACCCACACACCCACACCCACACACACACACACACATAGATACAAGTACAATAAACAATATCTGGACCATCCAAAGCCCAAAGTATATAAAGTTTGGTATCAAATTAAAGGTCTACGCGAGCTCTAGCCAATGACAATAACCAAATCTAGAAACAAACAAAAACAATGCCACAAAAACAAAAATCACACAGGAAGAAAGACACACGCAAAGCCACATATACACACAGAAAAAAAAATTAAAAAAAAAAGAAAAAAATTATTTTAAATAAAAATAAAATAAAAATAAAAAAAAAAAAAAAGAATAATAGCCACTTCTAAACCCACCCCTTTATCCAGACCCACACCCACACCCACACCAAAACCCACACCCACACCCACACCCACACCCAAACCCACACCCACACACCCACACCCAAACCCACACCCACACTCACACCCAAACCCACACCCACACACCCACACCCACACACACACAGACACACACACACACACACGCACCCACACACACACACAAACACACACACACACACATAGATACTAGTTAATGAAAAAATATCTCGACCATCCAAAGCCCAAAGTATATCAAGTTTGGTATCAAATTAAAGGTCTACGCGAGCTCTAGCGAATGACAATAACCAAATCTAGAAACAAACAAAAACAATGCCACAAAAACAAAAAACACACAGAAAGAAAGACACACACGCAAAGCCACATATACACACAGAAAAAAAAGTTTAAAAAAAAAAATTTATTTTAAATAAAAACAAAATACAAAAAAAAAAAAATTAAAAAAAGAATAACACCCATACCCAAATCCACACCCACACCCAGACCCACACCCATACCCACACCCAAACCCACAATCACACCCAAACCCACACCCACACACCCACACACACACAGACACACACACACGCACGCACACACACACACACACACACACACACATAGAGACTAGTACAATAAACAATATCTCGACCATCCAAAGCCCAAAGTATATCAAGTTTGGTATCAAATTAAAGATCTACGCGAGCTCTAGCGAATGACATTAACCAAATCTAGAAACAAACAAAAACAATGCCACAAAAAAAAAACACACAAAAAAAAAGACACACGCAAAGCCACAAATACACACAGAAAAAAAAAATTAAAAAAAAAAAAAATATAAAAGAAAATAAATTATTTTAAATAAAAACAAAATAAAAATAAAAAAAAAAAAAAAAAAAAAATAACACCCTTACTCACACCCAGACCTACACCTACACCCACACCCAAACCCACACCTACACTCACACCCAAACCCACACCCACACCTACACACCCACACCCACACACACACAGACACACACAAACGCACGCACACACACACACACACACACACACACACACACACACACACACACACACACAGAGATACTAGTACAATAAACAATATCTCGACCATCCAAAGCCCAAAGTATATCAAGATTGGTATCAAATTAATGTCTACGCGAGATCTAGCGAATGACATTAACCAAATGTAGAAACAAATAAAAACAATGTCACAAAAACAAAAAACACACAGAAAGAAAGACACACACGCAAAGCCACATATACACACAAAAAAAAAAATTATTTTAAATAAAAACAAAATAAAAAAAAAATTTAAAAAAAAAGAATAACACCCACACCCACACACAAACCCACACCCACACCCAGACCCAAACCCACACCCACACCCAAACCCACACCCAAACCAACACCCACACACCCACACCCAAACCCACACCCACACTCACACCCAAACCAACACACACACCCACACACATACCCACACCCACACACACAGACACACACACACACACACACACACAC
>OX467710.1:72261535-72266535 GCA_950111635.1 Agelastica alni | reverse complement strand
TCTACGCGAGCTCTAGCGAATAACATTAACTAAATTTAGAAACAAACAAAAACAATGCCACAAAAACAAAAAACACACAAGAAGAAAGATACACACGCAAAAGCCACACATACACAGAGAAAAAAAAATTTAAATAAAAAAAATATATAAAAAAAAATAAATTATTTTAAATAAAAACAAAATAAAAATAAAAAAAAAATTAAAAAAAAGAATAACACCCTTACTCACACCCAGACCTACACCCACACCCACACCCAAAATCACACCCACACCCAAACCCACACCCACACCCAGACCCACACCCACACTCACACCCAAATCCACACCCTCACCCAAACCCACACCCACACACCCAAACCCACACTCACACCCAAACCCACACCCAAACCCACACCCACACCCACACTCTCACACACACACACACACACACACACACACACATTATTTTAAATAAAAACAAAATACAAATAAAAAAAAGGTTTAAAAAAAAAGAATAACACCCACACCCACACCCAAACCCAAACCCACTCCCACACACCCACACCCACACACACACAGACACACACACACACACACACACATACACACACACACACACATAGATACTAGTACAATAAACAATATCTCGACCATCCAAAGCCCAAAGTATATAAAGTTTGGTATCAAATTAAAGGTCTACGCGAGCTCTAGCCAATGACAATAACCAAATCTAGAAACAAACAAAAACAATGCCACAAAAACAAAAATCACACAGGAAGAAATACACACGCAAAGCCACATATACACACAGAAAAAAAAAAAAATAAAAAAAAAAATTATTTTAAATAAAAACAAAATAAAAATAAAAAAAAAATTAAAAAAAAAAAATAACAGCCACTTCTTAACCCACACCTACACCCAGACCCACACCCACACCCACACCCAAACCCACACTCACACCCAAACCCACACCCACACACCCATACCCAAACCCACACCCTCACTCACACCCAAACCCACACCCACACACCCACACCCACACACACACAGACACACACACACACGCACGCAACCACACACACACACACACATAGATACTAGTTAAATAAACAATATCTCGACCATCCTAAGCCCAAAGTATATCAAGTTTGGTATCAAATTAAAGGTCTACGCGAGCTCTAGCGAATGACATTAACCAAATCTAGAAACAAACAAAAACAATGCCACAAAAACAAAAAACACACAGGAAGAAAGACACACACGCAAAGCTACATATACACACAGAAAAAAAAGTTTAAAAAAAAAAAATTATTTTAAATAAAAACAAAATACAAAAAAAAAATTTAAAAAAAGAATAACACCCATACTCAAAACCCACACCCAGAACCACACCCACACCTACACCCAAACCCACACCCAAACCCACACCCACACACGCACACCCAAACTCACACCTACACTCACTTCCAAACGCACACCCACACCCACACACCCACACCTACACACACACAGAAACACACACACGCACGCACACACACACACACACACACGCACATACACACACACATATATACTAGTACAATAAACAATAACTCGACCATCCAAAGCCCTAAGTATATCAAGTTTGGTATCAAATTGAAGGTCTACGCGAGCTCTAGCGAATGACATTAACCAAATCTAGAAACAAACAAAAACAATGCCACAAAAACAAAAAACACACAGAAAGAAAGACAAACCGCAAAGCCACATATACACACAGAAAAAAAAAATAAAAAAAAAAAAATTATTTTAAATAAAAACAAAAAAAAAAAAATTTTTAAAAAAAAGAATAACACCCACACCCCCACCCAAAACCACACCCACACCCAGACCCACACCCAAACCCACACCCAAACCCACACCCACACACCCACACCCTAACCCACACCCACACTCACACTCAAACCCACACCCACACCCACACACACACACACACCCACACCCACACACACAGACACACACACACAAACACACGCGCACACACACACACACACACACACACACACACACACACACACATAAATACTAGTACAATAAACAATATCTCGACCATCCAATGCCCAAAGTATATCAAGATTGGTATCAAATTAAAGGTCTACGCGAGCTCTAGCGAATGACATTAACCAAATCTAAAAACAAACAAAAACAATGCCACAAAAACAAAAAACAGACAGGAAGAAAGACACACACGCAAAGCCACATATACACACAGAAAAAAAATTTAAAAAAAAGTATATATATAAAAAAAAATAAATTATTTTAAATAAAAACAAAATAAAAATAAAAAAAAAAATTTAAAAAAAAGAATAACACCCACACCCTCACCCAAACCCACACCCACACTCAAACCCACACCCACACTCACACCCAAACCCACACCCACACCCACACACTCACACCCACACAGACACACACACACACACACACACACACACACACACACACACACACACACCCAGACCCACACCCACACTTACACCCAAACCCACACCCTTACCTAAACCCACACCCACACACCCACACCCAAACCCACACCCACACTCACACCCAAACCCACACCAACACCCACACCCACACCCACACACCCACACCCACACACACACACACATAGATACAAGTACAATAAACAATATCTGGACCATCCAAAGCCCAAAGTATATAAAGTTTGGTACCAAATTAAAGGTCTACGCGAGCTCTAGCCAATGACAATAACCAAAACTAAAAACAAACAAAAACAATGCCACAAAAACAAAAATCACACAGGAAGAAAGACACACGCAAAGCCACATATACACACAGAAAAAAAAAATTAAAAAAAAAAAAAAAAAAATTATTTTAAATAAAAACAAAATAAAAATAAAAAAAAAATTAAAAAAAAGAATAATAGCCACTTCTAAACCCACCCCTACACCCAGACCCACACCCACACCTACACCAAAACCCACACCCACACCCACACCCAAACCCACACCCACACACCCACACCCAAACCCACACCCACACTCACACCCAAACCCACACCCACACACCCACACCCACACACACACACACACACGCACGCACCCACACACACACACACACACACACACACACACACACACACACACACATAGATACTAGTTAATGAAACAATATCTCGACCATCCAAAGCCCAAAGTATATCAAGTTTGGTATCAAATTAAAGGTCTACGCGAGCTCTAGCGAATGACATTAACCAAATCTAGAAACAAATAAAAACAATGTCACAAAAACAAAAAACACACAGAAAGAAAGACACACACGCAAAGCTACATATACACACAGAAAAAAAAAATTATTTTAAATAAAAACAAAATAAAAAAAAAATTTAAAAAAAAAGAATAACACTCACACCCACACACAAACCCACACCCACACCCAGACCCAAACCCACACCCACACCCACACCCAAACCCACACCCAAACCCACACCCACACACCCACACACACACAGACACACACACACGCACGCACACACACACACACACACATAGATACTAGTACAATAAACAATATCTCGACCATCCAAAGCCCAAAGTATATCAAGTTTGGTATCAAATTAAAGATCTACGCGAGCTCTAGCAAATGACATTAACCAAATCTAGAAACAAACAAAAACAATGCCACAAAAAAAAAACACACAAAAAGAAAGACACACACGCAAAGCCACACATACACACAGAAAAAAAAAATTTAAAAAAAAAAAAATATAAAAGAAAATAAATTATTTTAAATAAAAACAAAATAAAAATAAAAAAAAAATTAAAAAAAAAGAATAACACCCTTACTCACACCCAGACCTACACCCACACCCACACCCAAACCCACACCTACACTCACACCCAAACCCACACCCACACCCACACACCCACACCCACACACACACAGACACACACACACGCACACGCACGCACACACACACACACACACACACACACACACACACACACACAGAGATACTAGTACAATAAACAATATCTCGACCATCCAAAGCCCAAAGTATATCAAGATTGGTATCAAATTAAGGTCTACGCGAGCTCTAGCGAATGACATTAACCAAATCTAGAAACAAATAAAAACAATGTCACGAAAACAAAAAACACACAGAAAGAAAGACACACACGCAAAGCCACATATACACACAGAAAAAAAAAATTATTTTAAATAAAAACAAAATAAAATAAAAATTTAAAAAAAAAGAATAACACCCACACCCACACACAAACCCACACCCACACCCAGACCCAAACCCACACCCACACCCAAACCCACACCCAAACCCACACCCACACACCCACACCCAAACCCACACCCACACTCACACCCAAACCAACACACACACCCACACACACACCCACACACACACCCACACCCACACACACAGACACACACACACACACACGCACACACACACGCACATACACACACACACACACACATGGATACTAGTACAATAAACAATATCTCAACTATCCAAAGCCCAAAGTATTTCAAGTTTGGTATTAAATTAAAGGTCTACGCGAGCTTTAGCGAATGATATTAACCAAATCTAGAAACAAACAAAAACAATGCCACAAAAACAAAAAACACACAGAAAGAAAGACACACACGCAAAGCCACATATACACACAAAAAAAAAAATTAAAAAAAAAAAAATTATTTTAAATAAAAACAAAATAAAAAAAAAATTTTAAAAAAAAGAATAACACCCACACCCACACCCAAATACACACCCACACCCAGACCCACACCCACACCCAAACCCACACCCACACCTACACCCAAACCCACACCCACACACCCACACCCAAACCCACACCCACACTCAAACCAAAACTTACACATACACCCACACACCCACACACACACAGACACACTTACACACACACACACATACACACACATACACACACATACACACACACACACACACACACACACACACACACACACACACACACACA
>OX467710.1:72254035-72256535 GCA_950111635.1 Agelastica alni | reverse complement strand
ACACACACACACAGACACACACACACACACACACACACACACACACACACACACACACACACACACACACACACACACACACACACACACACACACACACACACACACACACACACACACACACACACACACACACACACACACACACACACACACACACACACACACACACACACACACACACACACACACACACACACACACACACACACACACACACACACACCCACACACACACACACACACACACACACACACACACACACACACACACACGCACACAAACACACACACAATCATACACACACATAGATACTAGTACAATAAACAATATGTCGACCAACCAAAACCCAAAGTATATTAAGTTTGGTGTCAAATTAAAGGTCTACGCAAGCTCTAGCGAATGACGTTAACCTAATCTAGAAACAAACAAAAACAATGCCACAAAAACAAAAAACACACAGGAAGAAAGACACACACGCAAAGCCACATATGCACACAAAAAAAAAATTTAAAAAAAAAATATGAAAAAAAATAAATTATTTTAAACAAAAACAAAATAAAAATAAAAAAAAATTTAAAAAAAGAAATAAACCCACACCCAAACCGACACTCACACCCAGACCCACACCCACACCCACACTCACACCCAAACCCACACCCTCACCCAAACCCACACCCACAAACTCACACCCAAACCCACACCCACACTCACACCCAAACCCACACCCACACACCCGCACCCACACACACACAGACACACAGACACACACACACACACATACACACACACACACATACACACACACATAGATACTAGTACAATAAACAATATCTCGACCATCCAAAACCCAAAGTATATCAAGTTTGGTATTAAATTAAAGGTCTACGCGAGCTCCATTGAATGACATTAACCAAATCTAAAAAAAAAAAAAAAATACCACAAAAACAAAAAACACACAGGAAGAAAGACACACTTAAAGACACATATACACACAGAAAAAAAAATTAAAAAAAAAAAATTATTTTATATAAAAAAAAAATAAAAATAAAAAAAAAAAAAAAAACACCCACACCCACACTCAAACCCACACACACAACCAGACCCACACCCACACCCACACCCACACCCAAACCCACACCCACACCCACACCCACACCCACACCTACACCCACACCCACACCCAAACCCACACCCACACCCAGACCCACACCCACACCCACACTCACACCCAAACCCACACCCTCACCTTAACCCAAATTCACACACCCACACCCAAACCCACACCCAAACCCACACCCACACCCACACTCACACCCAAACCCACACCCAGACCCACACACCCACACCCACACCCACACACACACAGACACACACACACACATGGATACTAGTACAATAACCAATATCTCGACCATCCAAAGCCCAAAGTATTTCAAGTTTGGTATTAAATTAAAGGTCTACGCGAGCTTTAGCGAATGATATTAACCAAATCTAGAAACAAACAAAAATATTGCCACAAAAACAAAAAACACACAGAAAGAAAGACACACACGCAAAGCCACATATACACACAAAAAAAAAATTAAAAAAAAAAAAAATTATTTTAAAAAAAACAAAATACAAATAAAAAAAATTTAAAAAAAAATAACACCCATACCCAAACCCACACCCACACCCAAACCCACACTCACACCCACACCCAAACCCACACCCACACCCAAACCCACACCTACACCAACACCCACACACCCACACCCAAACTCACACCTACACTCACACCCAAACCCATACCCACACCCACACCCACACACCCACACCCACACACACACAGACACACACACACGCACGCACACACACACACACACACACACACACACACACACACACACACACACACACACACACACACACACACACACACACACACACACACACATAGATACTAGTACAATAAACAATATCTCGACCATTCAAAGCCCAAAGTATATAAAGTTTTGTATCAAATTAAAGGTCTACGCGAGCTCTAGCGAATGACAATTATCAAATCTAGAAAGAAACAAAAACAATGCCACAAAAACAAAAATCACACAGGAAGAAAGACACACGCAAAGCCACATATACACACAGAAAAAAAAATAAAAATTTATTTTATATAAAAACAAAATAAAAATAAAAAAAAAATTTAAAAAAAAAGAATAACACCCACACCCACACCCAAACCCACACCCACACCCACACAAAAACCCACTCTCACACACCTACACCCAAACCCACACCCACACTCACACCCAAACCCACACCCACACCCAAACACCCACACACACACACACACACACACACACACACACACACACACACACACACACACACACACACACACACACACACACACACACACACACACACACACACACACACACACACACACACACACACACACACACACACACACACACACACACACACACACACACACACACACACACACACACACAC
>OX467710.1:72199035-72226535 GCA_950111635.1 Agelastica alni | reverse complement strand
CGAATTAGATCTCTTGCAACAGTGAATGCACCCCTTTATATTTAGAACGGCGTATCTTAAGATTAGCGTATGGGTAATTTTCATAAAAACAATTTTTCCCATGCCAACATTCGTTAAGGTTCTTTTGACTTCTTAATTTGTGACATACCCTGTACTTGTACAACAATATCTTACACATTTAAACTGTGACTATGTGCGTGTGTAATTATTATCTCTGTCGCAATCAATATTACACCTCATTTAAGTATACGATAACTCAGTGCTTTGATTTTTCGAATTAAATCTCTTGCAACAGTGAATGCACCCCTTTATATTTAGAACGGCGTATCTTAAGATTAGCGTATGGGGAATTTTCATAAAAACAATTTTTCCCATGCCAACATTCGTTAAGGTTCTTTTGACTTCTTAATTTGTGACATACCCTGTACATGTACAACAATATCGCACACATTTAAACTGGGACTATGTGCGTGTGTAATTATTATCTCTGTCGCAATCAATATAACACCTCATTTAAGTATACGATAACAAAGTTATCTGGTAGCGCAGTTCAAGGTTATTTTTATCAAAAATGATGTCACAAATATATATTTGTATATCCAATCTTGCACGATAAAATTAATATGCGTAGTAGCTACATGGTATAGCTATCCGTTTAGTAAGGCAAAGGATTAAGGTTCGAACCTCCGAGAAGCCAAGTTTTTTTCAACGTTTACGTCACACCACTTTTCAACGTGCTTACGTAACCCTCTTAATCGAGTCGATGGGGACAATGTAAACAATGATGTTATATGTCAACAATGGCAACAATGGCAACATGCCGTATGTAAACAATGGCAACAATGTCATATGTCAACAATGTCATATGTCAACAATGTCATATGTCAACAATGTCATGTCAACAATGTCATATGTCAACAATGTCATTTCCCCACTCCTTCACCTGTCACTTCCCCCACTTCACCCCCCCCCCTCCTCCCCACTCCACCACTGCCCCTACTCCACCACTCCTACCCACCCACTCCTACCCCCACTCCTACCCCCACTCCACCACTCCTACCCCTTCCACTTCCCCCACTCCTACCCCCACTCCTCCCCCCACTCCTTTGCGCTTGAATCGCTGTTGTTTAACTACTATCTAGACAAATCTTTGATGCAGCAATAGTTATATTTAATTTTACGATTCTCATCATTTGAGCTTCATAATTATTTAATTTTGGATAATACTGATTTTTAATCAAATTTGTTATTTTTTACACACTAGTTTTCAATTTAAAATTGCTTTACAGACAGACGATTAGAAGACCTTATATACCAGAGTAAGGGGAGCATTACCCCCGCATCAAAGAGTAAGTAAACAAAACCATTTGCTAATTATTTCTACCAATCTTACTTTGGTGTTGGTAGTTTTAACAATAAATTTAATTTCCAACTAAAATTTCTTAGGCTAACTTTTTTTATGCTAATTTTTGTATTAACATAAGGTTTTAATCATTTTAGATATTTTTTTACTAAATTAAAAATTCTTTGTGTCAATTTTAGTACATTAAATTTTAATTAAAACTTTTTTTTTTTACAGGCTAAACCCATCATAATTATGATGGGTTCTCGTGGAGGCAACCCACCTCCATCAATGATATGCGTAGGGGATGTGGGCCCCTACAGTATATATATGGAGGTACTCGAGAGCGAGACATGGGTTTGGGCATTAAGGTATAAATTTATCTATGATTTTATATTTTTATTTTACAAATGTTTTTTTTTTATGTTGCAGATAATGGGCCTATTCTACTTTAATTATGTAAAGTAATTAAAAAAAAAACTTTGAGTTAAATAAAGGAAATGAATGAATATTGTTTCGTTTCAATTATTTTTGAAAGTAACGTTCGACACATGCCTCAAACATTTGACAATTATTTCAGTTAATTAACGTAGAAAATGTTAAAATGTTCAAAATTTAAGTAAATATCTAAAATTGGATTTAAAACTAAAAAAGTACTCGAAAAAATCATTTTAACAGTATCATACAAATAAAAATGTTTATAAAATTAATTTTTGGTTTTAAAATATATGTGTTAAAAATAAATTTAAAAAGTTAAACAAAAGAAAATTAATTTAAATAAAATGAATATGTGAATGAAATAAAGATTATGTATCGAAAATCTTGCTTCCCAAATTTTCCAAAATTCCGTAATGACATTAAATAAAAACATATGTAGTCTCATAGTATTCAAGTATAAGGGAAATTTGTTCACATATGTCAACAATGCCGTATGTAAACAATGGCAACAATGCCGTATGTAAACAATGGCAACAATGCCGTATGTAAACAAGGTCAAAAATGGCTACAATGTCATATGTCAACAATGCCGTATGTAAACAATGTCATATGTCAACAATGCCCTATATAAACAATGGTAGTCATCAATGCCATATGTAAACAATGGCAACAAGTCATATGTCAACAATGTTAACATTGCCCAGGATCCAAACCCCTGCCACGCCTCTGGACCATATTCGTGTACCGAACGAAATGTACAACGTCTCCGTCACTGGTTTTCTAATGTTGTAATACCATTATAATTATTTTAAATAAATGTTTAAGAAAAATTGGATGTTTTATTAAAACACTATGTGTATTCATCATCAACTTTTATATTACATGTAGATTTAAATTTTCGTTTTACAATTTTTAAGATAAATTTTAAAATTAAAACAAAAATAGATGCCAATATTACACAAGTCATTGCAAAAACATTATCGACTTTATTTTTCATGCTCTCTTTTGTTGGAATATCGGACTAAATTTCTTTAATTTCAAATGCTGCAGCCAAATGGGGGCGGCCACAATCGTAAGATCCTTGGTATGTTAAGCTGTATTTCCCTTTCTCGAAATGGCTAATATACGGCTCATAGGTAGCAGTCACTCTGTTGGGTAGGAATGTGACTTTATCACCCAAGTCAAGAAGAACGCTTGTACCATATGGTGTTTTGGTTATTTTCGCAGCATAAATTGCTTGAGGAACTCCTATTGGTAGCTCCTGCAGCTTTACTATAGGTTTCCGTGCTGTAATGGAGGAAACTTCGTTTAATTTTTCCAAATTCATCTAAAATCAAAAATAAGAATATTTTGTGAGACAAAACACACACAACAATAATTTAAACTTACTTTTTTCTTCTTGGAGCACTTGCACGCAAAAATCTATCAACGTTTAATGTGAATAGTCAAATGGTACTAAACCGTATGGCTTTTTTCTTTTTATATCTTCAAGGATGTTTATAAAAAAAATTTAGAAATAAAGTCAAAATTGATTAATTTTAATACATAATGCTTATTTTATAATAAGGTTAAACAAAGGAAAATGCGAGCGTAACATTTTTTTTAGATAAGCAATTTCTGGAAGCTTCTAGAACTGCTGCGTCGCAAAAATGGTTCTAATAGAAGTCAGCGGAAATGACGCATATAACTCGCGCATATTTGTAACCTTCCTCCCCTCCACTTAAAAGTCGATTTTTGTTCATAATTAAACAAATATTGCCTTTTATGCCTAACCATTTGACGTACATTTTATTTCCTTTGCGTCCAAGTTCCTTTTCTACTAAGTAGATATCAAGATTAGCAGTTTTCTGTAATTCTTCCGCGTAGAAGGCTCCTTTGATTTGTGCCTCCATCATATCTTCCAGAAGATACGTTGCAGGATTGGTTATCTTACATTTTGTGATTTTAAATAATTCCGTTGACCAATTGGGTGTATAACCTTTCTTAAAAACGTGTTTGGCTTTACTAATTCGTACAATGGCGCCAACTTTAAATTTTCGAGGTCCTGCAATTTTCAAATGACTAAAATGTTTTAAAATATCTTGCTCGTTCGCTTTCAAAAATTGATCTATTGTGAAATCTGGCGCTAGAAATTAAATTTTTTGTCCTGTAACGACCCTCGTATGAACTTACTAACTGCGAAAGCGTTTATTTTCTATTCTTTTGTCGAACACCGCGTTGTTCGCGAGTTTAAACTGACTCTTTGCAAATAAACTGGTAGCTGTAGTCCTTAAACGAGTGTTCAGCTCGATATAGGGCTTTAACCATGCAGATTGTTTAAATCAAACTGGTGTGTGTGTGTGTTTTTATGTGACACGTGACGTTTACGTTTGACATACACACGTGACGTTTAACGTGACGCTGTGTTTACGTTTGACGTACACACGTGACGTTTAAGGTGACGCTTGACGTACTCACATGACGTTTAACGTGACGCTTGGCGTACTCACGTGACGTTTAACGTGACGGTCGACGTACTTTGCGTATTAAATTATCATCAAAAATTGATCTATTGTGAAATCTGACGCTAGAAATTAAATTTTTTGATCTGTAACGACCCTCGTATGAACTTACCAACTGCGGAAGCGTTTATTTTCCATTGTTTTGACGAACACCGGTTTGTTCGAGAATTTTAATTCATTCTTTGCAAATAAACTGGTAGCTGTAGTCCTTAAACGATTGTTCAGCTCGATATAGGGCTTTAACCATGCAGATTTTTTAAATCAAACTGGTGTGTGTGTGTGTTTTTATGTGACACGTGACGTTTAACGTGACGTTTACGTTTGACATACACACGTGACGTTTAACGTCGCTGTGTTTACATTCAACGTACACACGTGACGTTTAAGGGGACGCTTGACGTACTTACATGACGTTTAACGTGATGGTCGACGTACTTTGCGTAATGCTGAATCTTTTGATGACGTCACAAGACGATTTATTGCGTGATACATGAAAAAAGGGAGCTTAAATAGTTCTTTTAACCAAGGTTTTTTTTTGTTAAAAATATATTTTTTCCAATAGTTCCAAAAGTTTTGCCAGTTCATGCGCCCCCCTGTATATATACCCATCTATATTATTTTCGCAGCGGCCAGCGAGCGCGTACGCATCCCGGACTTGACACTACCTTTAGAGATATGTATCGTCTAAAAGCTGAATAAGGATCAAACTATTCATTTTTTTAACTAAAGAGATGTGCTAGGGTGAAAAAAATATATATTTATTTAAACTATAATGACCCAAAAGGAAGAGTATCGATAGTCCCAGGCAATAAATGTCATCATAAGGACTTAAGCTAATTCTTGTTTGTTTGATTCATGAGATTTTAAGTAATTTTATTTTTAATAAAGATTATTGGGGTTTTTATTGTCATGGTTTCGATGTTTTACCGACGATCGGTACGATAATATATTATTATCGAAAATTGTTTTAAATACAATGAACTACTTGCATTAGTGTTCTTGGTCGTTGGTACTCTTGAGATTTTATTACATACATAAAGTCACGCCTTTTTCCCATGGGGGTAGGCAGAGACCACTTCTTTCCACTTGCTACGGTTCTTACACACATCTTTTGCTTCCTCTACTTTCATCAGTGCTCTCATACATGCTCGTCGGTTGTTGGTACTCTTGACCTGGCCTTTCCTCAAAACAATGTTGATCGGATCAAGATATGTTCTCCGAGGTCGACCGACTTGTCCATTCACACTCGCTTTATAAATTTGTTTCGTCAATCTTCCTTCATCCATTCTTTCAACGTGTCCAAACCATCTAAGCATTCCTTTATCTATCTTTGTAACCACATCTTCTTTTACACCACAGCGTTCTCTAATCTCACTATTCTTTACCTTATCCAACCGAGTCACTCCGGCTATACTTCTCAGACTACTCATCTCCGCAGTATTAATCCTATTTTCATGCTTCTTCTGCCAAACCCAACATTCACTACCATACATAAGTGTAGGAACCAACACACTTCTATGCACAGCCAGACGTGTCTTTTTTGACACTTTCTGGCTATTCATAAAGCTATGCAGAGCCCCATTCATTTGTTTTCCTGCCAACACCCTTCGCTCAATGTCACTGTCATACTTTTCATCTCTCGTAAACTTTGAATTTATTAAGTAATTTTATTTTTAAAAAAGATTATTGTGGGTTTTATTGTCATGGTTTAGATGTTTTACCGACGATCGATACGATAATACATTATCACCGAAAATTGATTTAAATACAATGAATATGTGAATGAAATAAAGATTATGTATCAAAAATCTTGCTTCCCATATTTTCCAAAATTCCGTAATGACATTAAATAAAAACATAGTATTCAAGTATAAGGGAAATTTGAAGACATATGTCTACAATGCCGTATGTAAACAATGGCAACAATGTCACCAATGGCAACAATGTCACCAATGGCTACAATGTCATATGTCAACAATGCTCTATGCAAACAATGGCAGTCAACAATGCCGTATGTAAACAATCGCAACAATGTCATATGTCCACAATGTCATGTGTGTGTAAGCAATGGCAGTCAACAATGCCGTATGTAAACAATGGCAACAATGTCATATGTCAACAATGCCCTATGTAAACAATGGCAGTCAACAATGCTGTATGTAAACAACGACAACAATGTCATATGTTAACAATGTCTACTAATGTGACATGTCACGTTTTTGTGCATGTGTGTATGTTTTTAAACGTACTCACGTGACGCTTGACATACTTTGCGTAACGTTGAATCGTTTGATGGGTCACATGCCACATTCGTTAAGGACCTTTTGACTTCTTGATTTGTGACATTCTCTGTACATGAACAAAAATATTCAACATGTGTGTGTGTGTTTTTAATGTGACACATTACGTATAACGTGACACGTGACGTTTTACGTGACGCTTGACGTACTCACGTGACATTTAACGTACTCACGTGACATTTAACGTACTCTCGTGACACTTGACGTACTTTAAGCAACGCTGAATCGTTTGATGGGTCGCATACCAACATTCGTTAAGGTCCTTTTGACTTCCTAATTTACGACATACCTCGTACTTATCCAAACATATTTGATTTCAACATTTTCATTGTCGATAGGTGGCGCTTTATAATCATTTAATTTCCGAAAATACTGATCTTGTATTAGTAACAAATTGACGTGACGTTTCATTTTATATTTAGTAAACACAACAGGTATAACTATGTAAAATTATCTCTTCTCTGTTTTATTTAATTCTAAAGCATAGACGTTAACTGAAATTTTGTTTAGCTTCTCGAACTTTAAAATTTGATTTAATTTAATCGGAATTTCCAACCCCTTTATATTTAGATCGGCGTATCTTAAGATTAGCGTATGGGAATTTTCATAAAAACAATTTTTCCCATGCCAACATTCGTTAAGGTTCTTTTGACTTCTTAATTTGTGACATACCCTGTACTTGTACAACAATATCGCACACATTTAAACTGTGACTATGTGCGTGTGTAATTATTATCTCTGTCGCAATCAATATTACACCTCCTTTAAGTATACGATAACTCAGTGCTTTGATTTTTCGAATTAGATCTCTTGCAACAGTGAATGCACCCCTTTATATTTAGAACGGCGTATCTTAAGATTAGCGTATGGGGAATTTTCATAAAAACAATTTTTCCCATGCCAACATTCGTTAAGGTTCTTTTGACTTCTTAATTTGTGACATACCCTGTACATGTACAACAATATCGCACACATTTAAACTGGGACTATGTGCGTGTGTAATTATTATCTCTGTCGCAATCAATATTACACCTCATTTAAGTATACGATAACAAAGTTATCTGGTAGCGCAGTTCAAGGTTATTTTTATCAAAAATGATGTCACAAATATATATTTGTATATCCAATCTTGCACGATAAAATTAATATGCGTAGTAGCTACATGGTATAGCTATCCGTTTAGTAAGGCAAAGGATTAAGGTTCGAACCTCCGAGAAGCCAAGTTTTTTTCAACGCTTACGTCACACCACTTTTCAACGTGCTTACGTAACCCTCTTAATCGAGTCGATGGGGACAATGTAAACAATGATGTTATATGTCAACAATGGCAACAATGGCAACATGCCGTATGTAAACAATGGCAACAATGTCACATGTCAACAATGTCATATGTCAACAATGTCATATGTCAACAATGTCATATGTCAACAATGTCATTTCCCCACTCCTTCACCTGTCACTTCCCCCACTTCACCCCCACTCCTCCCCACTCCACCACTGCCCCCACTCCACCACTCCTACCCCCACTCCTACCCCCACTCCTACCCCCACTCCTACCCCCACTCCACCACTCCTACCCCCTCCACTCCCCCACTCCTACCCCCACTCCTCCCCCCACTCCTTTGCGCTTGAATTGCTGTTGTTTAACTACTCCACACCCACACCCAAACCCACACCCACACACCCACACCCAAACCCACACCCACACTCAAACCCACACCCACACACCTACACCCACACACACACAGACACACCTACACACACACACGCACACACACACACACACACACACACACACACACACGCGCACACACACATACACACACACATAGATACTAGTACAATAAACATTATGTCGACCATCCAAAACCCAAAGTATATCAATTTTGGTGTCAAATTAAAGGTCTACGCCAGCTCTAGCGAATGACGTTAACCTTATCTAGAAACAAACAAAAACAATGATACAAAAACAAAAAAAACACAGGAATAAAGACACACACGCAAAGCCACATATGCACACAGAAAAAAAAAATTTAAAAAGAAAAAATAAATTATTTTAAACAAAAACAAAATAAAAATAAAAAAAAATTTAAAAAAAAGAAAAACACCCGCACCCAAACCGACACTCACACCCAGACCCACACCCACACTTACACCCAAACCCACACCCTCACCCGAACCCACACCCACAAACTCACACCCAAACCCACACCCACACCCAGACCCTTACCCACACACACACCCAAACCCACACCCAAACCCACACCCACACACCCACACCTAAACCTACACCCACACTCACACCCAAACCAACAACCACACCCACACACACACACCCACACCCACACACACAGACACACACACACACACACACACACACACACACACACACACACACACACACACACGCACACACACACACACACACACACACACACACACACACACACACACACACACACACACACACATAGATACTAGTACAATAAACAATATCTCGACAATCCAAAGCCCAAAGTATATTAAGATTGGTATCAAATTAAAGGTCTACGCAAGCTCTAGCGAATAATATTAACCAAATCTAGAAAAAAACAAAAACAAACATAGGAAAAAAGACACACACGCAAAGCCACATATACACACAGAAAAAAAAATTTAAAAAAAAAAATATATATAAAAAAAAATAAATTATTTTAAATAAAAAAAAATAAAAATAAAAAAAAAATTTAAAAAAAAGGAATAACACCCACACCCAAACCCACACCCACACCCAGACCCACACCCACACTCACACCCAAACCCATACCCTCACCCAAACCCACACCCACACACCCACACCCAAACCCACACCCACACTCACACCCAAACCCACACCCACACACTTACACCCACACACACAGACACACACACATACACACCCAGACCCACACCCACACTTACACCCAAACCCACACCCTTACCTAAACCCACACCCACACACCCACACCCAAACCCACACCCACCCTCACACCCAATCCCACACCCACACCCACACCCACACACACACACCCACACACACACAGACACACACACACACACACATAAATACTAGTACAATAAACAATATCTCGACCATCCAAAGCCCAAAGTATTTCAAGTTTGGTATCAAATTAAAGGTCTACGCGAGCTCTAGCGAATAATATTAACCAAATCTAGAAACAAACAAAAACAATGCCACAACAACAAAAAACACATAGGAAAAAAGACACACAGAAAAAAAAATTTAAAAAAAAAAAAAATATATAAAAAAAAAATTATTTTAAATAAAAACAAAATAAAAATAAAAAAATAAATTAAAAAAAAAAGAAAAACACCCACACCCACACCCAAACCCACACCCAAACCCAGACCCACACACCCACACCCAAACTCACACCCACACTCACACCCAAACCCACACCCACACCCACACCCACACACCCACACCCACACCCACACACCCACACCCACACACACACAAACACACACACACACACACACACACGCACATACATAGATACTAGTACAATAAACAATATCTCGACCATCCAAAACCCAAAGTATTTCAAGTTTGATATCAAATTAAAGGTCTACGCGAGCTCTAGCGAATGATATTAACCAAAACTAGACACAAACAAAAACAATGCCACAAAAACAAAAAACACACAGGAAGAAAGACACACACGCAAAGCCACACATACGCACAGAAAAAAAAATAAAAAAAAAATATAAAAAAACATAAATTATTTTAAATAAAAACAAAATAAAAATAAAAAAAAATTAAAAAAAAGAATAACACCCATACCCAAACCCACACCCACACCCAGACTACTGTGTAAACTAAAATTATGTAATCATATGTGTAAGTTAATAAAAAAATTGTTTTATTTTTGAGTTTTATTTCAGTGTAAAGAGAGATCGATATTAAAAAAACACATGCATAAATCAACAATTTTTTAAAAAAAAATACAAATTATTCGTAAAATGAAATTAGCTTTGATAGTAGAGATTTTAATTGTTCCTTTAAACTTTGACTTGTGTCAATGTCACTTGATATTCCATATCAGCAATGACATCAGTTATTGAAAGACCAATTGTAATTTTTGCTCTCGAACATTTCCAACAGCTAGTAGTGGTGATGGTGTTATCTCGACGTCACTTACATCTAGCATACTAGCACTATCTTGACTCGACATAGCTAGATACAAACTTGAATGAGACTGAAATTAACTTCATGCATATATTTATATCCCTCTCCTTCTTTCCCAGACTTATCCGAACTGTAATTCTTGATGATGGAGATGAAAAGGCCCCCCTGACTGCAGAACTTTGTTCGTGTTTTCCATTCTATACTAAATCGACGTCTTTTATCCAATTGTTATGTTTTTTGTCGAGTCCTAACCACTTGACGTATATTTTCTTTCCCTTTCTCCTCAATACTTTTTCTATGAGGTAAATGTCAGGATTTTTGGTTTTCTGCAATTCCTCCTCATAGAAAGCACCGCTGATTGGCTGACCATGCATGTCTTCGAGTAAGTTTGTTACAGGATTGGTTATTTTAACTTTAATGATTTTGAATAACTCTGTCGTCCAATTTGGCGTGTACCCTTTTTTGAAAATATGTTAAGACTTGGATATCCGCACGATATCATCAACTTTGAGCTTACGTGGACCAGCAATTTTTAAATGACTATATCTCTGACGTAAAATCTCTTTCTCGTTAGACTTGTTCACTTCAGTAGGTTTCAATCTAGTCCTACTGTGCTTGGTGTCATTATATTGTTTGGTAATTTTTGACAATACATCAATCCATCTGTATTTTCCATTCGGACTGAAATAATTGTAGAGTTTATTTTTGAGTGTTCTTATCACCCGTTCAGCAATGGCAGCCTTTTTCACAGTGAATGTATTATAGTGGTTTATATTATATTTTTTCATCAAGTTCTGAAATTTAATATTGAAAAATTCTGTTCCTTGATCTGATTGCAGATTTTTTGGTATACGATTAGCTTGGTGCAGTATATCCGCAAAAGATTTAGTGATCTCTTCACCCGTCTTAGTTTTGAGTGGGCGTGTCCATAGGTATTTAGAAAAACAGTCGATAACTACCAAAATCATTTTGAAACCTTAATTTTGATGTGCATAAGGTCTCATTTCGGTCAATTTGCCATAAATCATCTAAGCCCTTGATGATAGTTCGTCGTCTAGGGTAAGTCTTGCGGGCTGATGCATGAAGCTCATCAACGAGTTGAATCTTGTCTGTTGAAGCCATACTATCAAAGGGTATTTTTACTATTAAGTCTATTTATTGATCCTTTGATATTTTTCAAGGCATTGATCACTTGATTTTGTAGTGCATCAATGCGGTTTGTAGAACTGTTTGCGTGACTACTGATTTTTTCATTAAGTTTCGTAGTAAGCTCATCAATTTCAACTTTACTCACTTTTTCATCGAGTACCCCTCGCACTTTTTTAGTATATTTATCAATGGCCAACTTGAAATCAAATTTAATTTGTGAAATCACATCATCTACATACTTTTTCGTTGACATATGTTCACTGGCCGTTGGAGGGTTCCTCGAAATGAATTCTTCAAATTTATTTATTTTGTTGTCAATCAAATTCAATGCATCAGTTAAATTCTATATTATAATATCATGTGATACAAATTGTTTTCTCAAATGAGTCAATTCAATACTGTTATTGCTAGCATATCTGTGTCCGAACTTGTTTAGACTCATTGTTCAAATGACTCATCATTGTCAGTGTTATTAGTATATATAGCCAGCTTCCCGAAGTTCATTGATTATGGCAACTATTTCATTATCGAGTGAGGTGTTTCCAGCTGCCTATAAAGCTATCAACAGCTTCAAAGGATCAACGAGTTCATTTGGATCATCCCAATAAATATACTCCACCGGTTTTTCATTGTACGTTAATGTCAAACCATTACCAGTCGTTGAACGTCTTCTACCTTTTCGCAACTCCATTATGAGCGGTTTTATGATTTTTGTGTATTTCCATCTCGTAGAACCTTTGAGTCTTCCATCTTTATTAATATAACGATCACTCAATTTCAATAGCGCTCTGTAAGCTTGCACATATTCTTCGTTAAAATCTGTAGGATCATCATAGAAGATGAGCTTATACAGTCCTGGGGTTCCTCGTATCTGTTTACCTTTAATCTTGATAAAGCCAGTCCTTTTATCAAAGTCAATTAATTGTGTTCCTAGATACCATTTTGATGTTTGGGGATCATAAGTTGGTCCATACATTGTATCTATTTTTTCACTATATGACCAATGATCTTTGATATATGGATGTGATATGACCGGATATTGATCTAGATATTCATCCATAACATTTTCTGAAATATTTTGTTCAGGTATATTTTCGTGAAAAACTTCATCATCATTATCTTGTCCACTTGTGCTCGCACTTATTCTGCCTACTTCTTCCATTGGAAGAAATTGTGTTTGTTCTTGTCCTACTCTTTTCTTTTCTTCCACCTCTTCTTTCTTTAGTTCAGGTGATTCTTCTTTTTTTATACTTCTCAATGCATTATTGATCTTTGAGGATTTAACAATCTCATGTAGAGGCTCCGAAATGGGTTTGAACATTCTGATGAGCGATTCATCTTTTTCCAATCTACCTAGTTTCAATGCCAAGTACTTTTTCCTAATAAAACGGGTGAGCTCTGCAATTTTGCGTTTGCGTGCAGCTATTTGATCGTCTTTGTTTAAATCAGGATCAGAGGGGGAGGCAGTACGTTTAATCAGTTTGCTGCGCTTTTTGTATTTGTGTGTGCCAGCACGACTTAACGACATCATGATGGGGAATGATCTGATAATATATGGTACTTATATTTTTATATATTTATCAAACCCTTGACGATATCTACCATCATTTATATCGAAATCTTTGACAATCACAAAAGTACCATATGCAACATTCCAACATTTCGAACACAAGCGTTTAAAGTCTTCGAAACTCATGTCTGGTGATACGTGTTCATCAAATACGTTCTTCAAATTGATTTCATCTTGTTTGAATAGTACAATCAGGTTACAGTTGTCTCGTATGAGCTGTTTAGGTATTTTCGAGTAGGTCTGACAAAGGTAGGCAGCATCAATATCCTTGTGTCTACACATTGAAAAATATTCCCGGATTTTCTGTTGGGAATCACACGCTACATTATCGAATAGGTATATAGAGTTGGGTTTTGCATCTGATGGACTTATAATATTATCATTATCCTTGAATGGGAAGTAGCCAACCTCTTTAACTCCATTCAATACCTCTTGGAGTAGTTGATATTTCGGTTGATACAATGACTTGGAGTACACGTAAACATTTTCAAATTTTGCACCATTTGGATTGAAAATTACTGACAACATGACGTTCGTCTTACCACAACCACTTGGTCCACATACTATTGCTCGAAATGAATTGGGCAATAATTTACCGTGTTTACCAAGGGTCGTTGATGATGTATGAAAATCTAAATTTTCAATAGGTAACGACTGTTCTTGTTGAATAACCTTCATCTTGTGACATGATTGACGTTTATGTTAGTCTATAAATATATGTGTAACAGTTCCACTTTTATCAGTTCCGATGTCTTCGTACGAGGGAGAAGGTGTTTTGAATTCCCTGATAAACAAGTTACCTTTTGAGCTCCATCTACCCGGATGCTATCAGTATTGTGGACGTAAGTCGTATTACTGGACGATACAAACGATTACTAATATTTCATTTATTTTGCAGCTGGAACTAAACTACAAAAACGATTGGCTCGTGGAGATACTGGCATTAATCCTCTAGACGCTGCATGCAAACAACACGACATTGCATACTCGCAGCACTAGTCTCTGGAAGATCGTCACAGAGCCGATTCAGTATTGGAAAACGCTGCTTGGCAACGAGTGAAATCAACAGACGCCAAGTTTGGTGAGAGAGCTGCAGCCTTATTAGTTACTTCCGGAATGAAAGCGAAACGTAAGCTTGGTATGGGATGCTCATTCCAAAGACATATCGTGGGTAAAATTGGAAAATCTCTGAAGAAGAATCCCCCGACCAATCTAAAGAAGACTGCTTCGATTGCTCTGAAAGCTGCTAGACTCGCCATCAAGCAAGCTGGTGGAAAAAATAAAATCAGAATACCACGCATCATACCTTTCAATGCAAAATCTGGAGGTATTCTACCACTGTTGCCAATTTTTGCAGCCCTTGGTGCTCTCGGTAGCATTGCTGGGGGAAGTGGTGCGACGGCGAAGACAATTATCGATGCGAGGAATGCGAAAAAGAAATTGGAAGAAGATCATCGACACAATAAAGCCATGGAAGCTATTGGTAAAGGACTGTACTTGCGTAAAAACGCCAAAGGAGGTTTTGGTTTATATTTAAAAAAACAAAAAAACTCCCAATGAAGCTACCCAATAGACCGTTGTATGATACCGAGTTGTTAGAGTATTTAAATTCTTAAAGATACCACATTTTTGAGGCGTTTTCATGCGAGACAATTTGCCAAGCAGTGGTCCTCGTAAACGTGAAACTGCAATTCTAAATTTAGATGTGTCGAAGAATCAAGGCACTTATTGGGTAGCTTATAGAAAGATAAATGATGTCGTTGAGTATTTTGATTCATTTGGATGTCTGAAGCCACCGAAAGAACTTGTCCGATATCTGGGTAAAATCAAACTATACTACAACAACGATCAGTTTCAAAACTATAATCAGATCAACTGTGGACATCTCTGCTTGAAATTTTTGTATAATAATGGAAGCTGTTTTAGCATTCCTACATGGTGAGAAGAGGTTGCAAGACTTTTCCGAAGATGAATTGAAGGAATTTCCAATCAAATATTTAATACAACATGCTAGACCATGGAAATTGTTGAATGTTTGGCATAAATTACCAAACGATTATCAGTGTTATTTCGATTTAAGAATTCGTTTACCATGTTTCATTCATTATAATGGGCCAGATGACCAAACACATGTGGATGGACCTGTCAGTTTACAGTACGAATGTCACGGTTGTAATTATTTTTTGAAATGTAGAGGGGCCGTAATCTATTAATAAATAATATGATGTCGATGATGGTTTTATTATAAATATTTCTGTACCACTCGTAATGTCATCAGTCATGTCTCAGCTGCTTACGCTGACTAGTACTACCAACGAGTTCTCTTTCACCCCTTCCACACCGATCATACTACATCCCAGGAAGAGTTATTACATAGCTGTACTAGGATTTCACACTTACCATTCCATACCAAACATCGACGGTGAAAAATTTTACTACTACGAAAATAATAATCGTTCAGTATTGAAGGAAATCAAGCTGCCAACAGGTTGTTATGAGATTAAAAACATTGAGAGTTATATTCAGATGCATTTGAATAATACAGATTTCTCATTGAAACCAAACAACAACACCTTAGAGTGTGAAATCTATAGTCGATTGCACGCTATCAGTTTCGAAAACGATAATAGTTTTGGAGAATTATTAGAATTTTCTAAAAGGATCTTGGAGCCTGGTATAGTGCACTCTTCAGATCGACCAGTGAATATTCTTAAAGTATCTAGCTTACATTTCGATTGCAACATTACCGAAGGAGCCTTCTACGGGGACAGACCGGCCCATACTATATTGAGCTTTCCCATTACAGTTCGATCCTGGAGGTCTTCCAAGGGACGCGACCAGCTCTCTCCAGAAAATATTATTTTTCTCCAGTCTGTTGGATTGAAAGTAAGAGATGTTAAAACGCCAGTACGTTCATTCTGAGCAATCACCGACAACATCTGCAGCATCGTTCAATCAAATGAGGATGAACCCAATTTTCGATATTTACCGTCGACCTCAATATGATGAAACTATCCGGAAGGAAGAGTAACGATCCTACATCCCGTACGTGAAATCATTCGATAATAATGATATGGTGGAGATTAATGTAAATCAAGCAGATGCATTTTTCGCGATGCATGAATCTTTGTTGGAAATCAAAGGAAAATTAGATATTGAAGGAGATGGTAACGTGTCATTGTCTCCCAATTGTGGAGCGTTTCTTTTCGATTCGTGCACTTATGTGCAAAGTGCCAGAGAGATAGAAGTAATCAGAGATCCTGGAATTGTTAGTACTGTACGAGGATTCCTTTGCTGTAAACCTGAGGACTCCAAACATTTGGCGACGGCTGGATGGACGTACCCCGAAAAACCGTTCCTGAATGCTGTGGATAAGTCGTTTAGTTTGTTGATACCCCTAAAGCACATTTTCAACGTATTCAATGACTACAGTTCGATTGTCTACGGAAGACAAACAATTCGTCTAGTTCGAGCACGTGACGATAAAGATAGCGTAATTGTCAAGGAACTTAACAATACTGGTGTAACGACTACTACTAAAGTCAAAGTTTTGATAGATAGTATGGTACTGAAGGTTAAGAATATATTTCCCAACGATGAAATCAAACTACAATTGATGCAACCCATCAATAATGATACACCAATAATGATTCCATTCAGAAAATGGAGTCTCAGCGAATTACCTGCACTCACAAATAGTGCAAAGAATGAAATTTGGGCAGTTAAAACCAGCGCCGCAGTGGAACGTCGACGTTACGTTATCGTTTGTTTCCAGAAGAATATACGCAATAAACTCGACAGTGATGTCACTACCTTTGATAACATTAACATATCTAGCATCAGACTATCATTAAATGAAGAATATTGGCCAAACGAAAGAATGCAGTTGGATTTCGATAGAAACGATTATGTCACTGCCTACTACAACTATACCAGTTTCTACTCGAACTATACACATTCCACACAAGTTCATCCAATTTTGGACTACTCAGCATTCAAAGATCATGCATTATTCGTGATAGATTGCTCGAAGCAGGAAGATAGCATGAAATCTTCGACAGTGGATATAAAGCTGGAGATTGAGTCTGCCAAAGGATTTCCTGCTGATACTAAGGCCTATTGCATCATCGTGCATGATTGTCTGCTAGAGTACTTCCCTCTGACGAAGGTTGTGAAAAGCATAATATAAGTGGTCGACTACCGTTCGTGCTCGCCATTTCAACGCTGACCATCATGAGAATCGCATTCGTTGACATTCAAGGTTTCACGCTCGATGGCGTCTTCCATCCAAAAGAATTGACAATTCAGATTGGTCGTCAAAGATCCAACTTTTTGTTCAAGCCTCCAACACCTTATGCTGATGTGAGCGGAAAAGATAAAAAAACTACACAATACTTGGAAAAATTTGTTCATGGAATATCATATCAGTCTGGAGATATTGACTATAGTGAAATGAATGCCATTTTGGAGAAATATCTACTACATTCAGTTGAGTGCATTTATGTAAAAGGAAATCAGAAAGCTGACTTTTTGAAAACAAAGTGTGCTGAGCTTGCAGTGTATCCAACCATTTACGATGTGACGCTATATGATGACTCATCATTGAATACGGAAAACTTCCAGCCCACCATTACGTATTGTCCCAATCACGCCAATGGAAAATTCATGTGCACCCAACGAAATGTTGATCAATTACATCAATGGTTTACATATGTTGTATTACCCAAGTAGAAAAATATTGTTAATTTTTGTTTCTTTAATAAATATATTATTATTCTTATTATTTAGTTTTATTAAAACACCTCGTATATCTGTTGAATTGTTTATTTTCTCATGTACTACAAGATGATCTATACTTTTTCATAGTTTTTATAAAAAAATTAATTATTGAAATGATTAAAGTTGCTAATATCAAATATAGTATTGAAAACATTTTATCATTTTTTATGTTGACATCTGTTGTCTCCTTGAAAGGTGTAGCTTGCCATTCTCTTTCCTCTTGAGTTCCATCATTAAATAGGAATTTTATTTTGTAGAATGAGTTATTTTCTTTTGGTATCTCCTTGTAAAACACTGGTAGTCGTCCATCATTTACTACTTCATGTTTCATTATTGCCCATGACGATTGACTGCAGTTTTTTCTTGCATCATCGAAGCATATCTTTAGAATTTTGATATCAGTGGGTACGTTTGTATAGAATACATCATTCAAAACGGCTGTCAAAATGATTAATGATAGTCGTGACATTTTTAGAGTTGTTATCTATTTTTGACACAGGTACTTCTGGTGAATGTCTTCTACTCTGGCAACTGAAAACTTTATCCCACAAACTCAGATTCTCCAAATGCTTCAATACTCTGGTTTTTTCTTTGTAGAAAGTTATATCTCTGCTCAACTGACGGACATGCTCACCGAATTCTTCTAGTTTCCTTTTGTACTCGTCTGAAGTCATTGTGATACTGATGATTAAATCACCAAAGTTCACGTTCTTATAGCTTTGTTAATACGTCATTTGTCATTATCATTTCTATCATACTTCATAATATGACAGAATAAACATTTTTAATGCACCCTGTATATTTTACTCGTTTACACCTGCATTGTTCGAAAACTCAGATATCTATCAATGATATTCCTTTACGGCCTCAGAAACTATGATTGACAGCGCTGAAAATGTTCATGCGCCCCCGTATGTATACCTATCTATATTATATCGCAGCGGCCAGCAAGCGCAACCTGAACTAATAACGCATGTCACGTTAAATCAACATATTTTCATTCATTTTTATTATCTGGTAGTTCAAGGTTATTTTTAACATAATGATGTCACAAATATATATTTTTATATCCAATCTTGCACGATAAAATTAATATGCGAGTTATCTGAATGGTATAGCTAACTGTTTAGTAAGTCAAAGGGTTCGGGTTCGAATCACCGAAAAACCAAGTTTTTTTTCAACGCTTACGTCACACCACTTTTCAACGTGCTTACGGAACCCTCTTAATCAAAATCTCCACCCCTCTCCCTGTCAAATGCCAAAAATATAATTTCCCCCACTCCTTCTCCCGCCACTCCATTTATATGTCAACAATGTCATATGTCAACAATGGCAACATGCCGTATGTCAACAATGCCGTATGAAAACAATAGCAACAATGTCTTAAGTAATTTCCCCCACTCCTTCTCCCGCCACTCCTGTCATGTCATCAATGTCATATGTCGACAAGGTCATATGTCAACAATGTCATTTCCCCCACTCTCTCTCCCGCACTTCTTCTCCAGCCACTTCCCCCACTCCTTCTCCCACCACTTCCCCCACTTCTTCCCCCACTCCAAGTGGGCTTGAATTCCTGTTGTTTAACTACTAAAAACTTTTCACGAAAGTATGATTTAATGCGCATTCACACCAGCAAGAAACCTTTTCAATGTGAAAGTTGTTCAAAAAATTTTTCACGAAAATATGATTTAATGCGCATTTACACCGGCAAAAACCGGCAAAAAAATTTTCAGTGTTAAATTTGTTTGAAAAACTGTTCACGAAAGTATGATTTAATGCGCATTCACAACGGCAAAAACCGATACAAACCGGCAACCTTTTCAGTGTAAAAATTGTTCAAAAAATTTTTCACGAAAGTATGATTTAATGCGCATTCACACCGGCAAAAAAAATTTTTAGTGTAAAATTTGTTCAAAAAACTTTTCACGAAAGTATTATTTAATGCGCATTCACACCGGCAAAAAACCTTTTCAGTGTGAAATTTGTTCGAAAAACTTTTCACAATATTATGATTTAATGCGCATTCACACTGGCAAAAAACCTATTTAGTGTGAAAATTTTCGAAAAACTTTTTACGAAAGTACGATTTAATGCGCATTCACACCGGCAAAAAACCTTTTTTGTGTAATTTGTACGAAAAACTTTTTACAAAAGTATGATTTAATGCGCATTCACACCGCCAAAAAAGCTTTTCAGTGTAAAATTTGTTTAAAAACTTTTCACGAAAGTATGATTTAATGCGCATTTACACCGGCAAAAAACCTTTTCAGTGTGAAATTTGTACAAAAAACTTTTCACAAAAGTATGATTTAATGCGCATTCACACCGGCAAAAAACCTTATCAGTGTGAAATTTGTTCAAAAAACTTTGCACGAAAGTATGATTTAATGCGCATTTACAACGGCAAAAAACCTTTTCAGTGTAAAATTTGTTCGAAAAACTTTTTGCAACAATCTTATTTAACGAAACAATGCGCATTTACACCGGCATAAAACCGTTCAAGTGTGAAATAGGTTCGTAAAACTTTTTACAAAAGTATGATTTAATGCGCATTCACACCGGCAAAAACCGATAAAAACCGGCAAAAAACCTTTTCAGTGTAAAAAATGTTTAAAAAATTTTTCACGAAAGTATGATTTATTGCGCATTCACACCGGCAAAAAACCTTTTTAGTGTAAAATTTGTTCGAAAAACTTTTCACGAAAGTATGATTTAATGCGCATTTACACCGGCAAAAAACCTTTTCAGTGTGAAATTTGTTCAAAAACTTTGCACGAAAGTATGATATATTGCGCATTCACAACGGCAAAAAACCTTTTCAGTGTAAAATTTGTTCAAAAAACTTTTTGCTACAATCTTATTTAACGAAATAATGCTCATTCACACCGGCATAAAATCGTTCAAGTGTGAAATATGTTCGAACAACTTTTTAAGAAAGTTTGAATTAATAACCCTCATGCGCATTCACACTGGCAAAAAACCCTTTTAGTGTGAAATTTGTTCAAAAAACTTTTCACGAAAGTATAATTTAATGCGCATTCACACCGGCAAAAATCTTTTCAGTGTGAAAGTTGTTCGAAAAACTTTTTGCAACAATCTTATTTAACGAAACAATGCGCATTCACACCGGCATAAAACCGTTTAAGTGTGATTTATTTTCGAAAAACTATTTAAGAAAGTATGATTTAATAACCCTCATGCGCATTTACACCGGCAAAAAACCTTTTCAGTGTAAAATTTGTTCAAAAAACTTTTTACGAAAGTATGATTTAATGCGCATTCTCACCGGCAAAAAACCTTTTTTAGTGTGAAATTTGTTCAAAAAACTTTTCAAGAAAGTAGTATGATTTAATGCGCATTCACACCGGCAAAAACCGGCAAAAAACCTTTTTAGTGTGAAATTTGTTCGAAAAACTTTTCACAAAAGTATGATTTAATGCGCATTCACACCGGCAAAAACCGGCAAAAAACCATTTCAGTGTAAAATTTGTTCGAAAAAATTTTTACGAAAGTATGATTTAATACGCATTCACACCGGCAAAAACCGGAAAAAAACCTTTTCAGTGTGAAATTTGTCCAAAAACTTTTTGCAACAATCTTATTAAACAACCGTTCAAGTGTAAAATTTTTTCAAAAACTTTTTACGAAAGTATGATTTAATGCGCATTTACACCGGCTAAAACCGGCAAATAACCTTTTCAATGTAAAATTTGTTGAAAAAACTTTTCACGAAAGTATGATTTAATGCGCATTCATGCCGGCAAAAAACCTTTTCAGTGTAAAATTTGTTCGAAAAACATTTTACGAAAGTGTGATTTAATGCGCATTCACACCGGCAAAAACTGGCAAAAAACCTTTTCAGTGTGAAATTTGTTTAAAAAACTTTTTGCAACAATCTTATTAATCAAGACACATGCGCATTTACACCGGCATAAAACCATTCAAGTGTGAAATATAGTGGATAAACTTTTTAATAAAGTATGATTTAATAACCCTCATGCGCATTAACACCGGCAAAAAACCTTTTCAGTGTAAAATTTGTTTAAAAACTTTTCACGAAAGTATGATTTAATGCGCATTTACACCGGCAAAAAACCTTTTCAGTGTGAAATTTGTACAAAAAACTTTTAACGAAAGTATGATTTAATGCGCATTCACACCGGCAAAAACCGGCAAAAACCCTTTTCAGTGTGAAATTCGTTCGAGAAACTTTTTATGAAGGTATGATTTAATTTGCATTCACACCGGCAAAAAACCTTTTCAGTGTAAAATTTGTTTAAAACTTTTTACGAAAGTATGATTTAATGCGCATTCACACCGGCAAAAACCCTTTTCAGTGTGAAATTCGTTCGAAAATCTTTTTATGAAAGTATTATTTAATTTGCATTCACACCGGCATAAAACCGTTCAAGTGTGAAATATAGTCAAAAAACTTTTTAAGAAAGTATGATTTAATAACCCTCATGCGCATTCACACCGGCAAAAAACCTTTTCAGTGTGAAATTTTTTTGAAAAACTTTTAACAAAAGTATGATTTAATGCGCATTTATACCGTCAAAAAACTTTTCAGTGTGAAAGTTGTTTGAAAAACTTTTAACGAAAGTATGATTTAATGCGCATTCGCAACGGCAAAAATCCTTTTTATTGTAAAATTTGTTCAAAAAACTTTTTACGAAAGTATAATTTAATGCGCATTCACACCGGCAAAAAACCTTTTCAGTGTGAAATTTGTACGAAAAACTTTTTACAAAAGTATGATTTAATGCGCATTTATACCGGAAAAAAACCTTTTTAGTGTGAAATTTGTACAAAAAACTTTTAACGAAAGTATGATTTAATGCGCATTCATGCCGGCAAAAAACCTTTTCATTGTAAAATTTGTTCGAAAAACATTTTACGAAAGTATGATTTAATGCGCATTCACACCGGCAAAAACTGGCAAAAAACCTTTTCAGTGTGAAATTCGTTCGAGAAACTTTTTATAAAGGTATGATTTAATTTGCATCATTTACACCGGTAAAAAACCTTTTCAGTGTAAAATTTGTTTAAAAAACTTTTTGCAACAATCTTATTTAACAAAACAATGCGCATTCACACCGGCATAAAACCGTTCAAGTGTGAAATATAGTCGAAAAACTTTTCAAGCAAGTATGATTTAATAACCCTTATGCGCATTCACACCGGCAAAAAACCTTTTCAGTGTGAAATTTATTAGAAAAACTTTTAACAAAAGTATGATTTAATGCGCATTTATACCGTCAAAAAACCTTTTCAGTTTGAAAGTTGTTCGAATAACTTTTCACAAAAGTATGATTTAATGCGCATTCACACCGGCAAAAAACCTTTTTTAAGTGTAAAATTTGATCGAAAAACTTTTTACGAAAGTATGATTTAATGCGCATTCACTTCGGCAAAAAACATTTTCAGTGTGAAATTTGTTCAAATAACTTTTTACGAAAGTATAATTTAATGCGCATTCACGCCGGCAAAACACCTTTTTAGTGTAAAATTTGTTCGAAAAACATTTTACGAAAGTATGATTGAATGCGCATTCACACCGGCAAATACCGGCAAAAAACCTTTTCAGTGTAAAATTTGTTTAAAACTTTTTACGGAAGTATGATTTAATGCGCATTCACACCGGCAAAAACCCTTTTCAGTGTGAAGTTCGTTCGAAAATCTTTTTATGAAAGTAAGATTTAATTTGCATTCACACCGGCATAAAACCGTTCAAGTGTGAAATATAGTCAAAAAACTTTTTAAGAAAGTATGATTTAATAACCCTCATGCGCATTCACACCGGCAAAAAACCTTTTCAGTGTGAAATTTTTTCGAAAAACTTTTAACAAAAGTATGATTTAATGCGCATTTATACCGTCAAAAAACTTTTCAGTGTGAAAGTTGTTTGAAAAACTTTTCACGAAAGTATGATTTAATGCGCATTCGCAACGGCAAAAATCCTTTTTAGTGTAAAATTTGTTCAAAAAACTTTTCACGAAAGTATAATTTAATGCGCATTCACACCGGCAAAAAACCTTTTCAGCCTGAAGTTTGTACGAAAAACTTTTTACGAAAGTATGATTTAATGCGCATTTATACCGGAAAAAAACCTTTTCAGTGTGAAATTTGTACAAAAAACTTTTAACGAAAGTATGATTTAATGCGCATTCACACCGGCAAAAAACCTTTTCAGTGTAAAATTTGTTCGAAAAACTTTTTGCAACAATCTTATTTAACGAAACAATGCGCATTCACACCGGCATAAAACCGTTCAAGTGTGAAATATAGTCGAAAAACTTTTTAAGAAAGTATGATTTAATTTGCATTCACACCGGCAAAAAACCTTTTCAGTGTAAAATTTGTTCGAAAAACTTTTTGCAACAATCTTATTTAACGAAACAATGCGCATTCACACCGGCATAAAACCGTTCAAGTGTGAAATATAGTCGAAAAACTTTTTAAGAAAGTATGATTTAATAACCCTTATGCGCATTCACACCTGCAAAAAACCTTTTCAGTGTGAAATTTATTCGAAAAACTCTTAACAAAAGTATGATTTAGTGCGCATTTATACCGTCAAAAAACCTTTTCAGTTTGAAAGATGTTCGAAAAACTTTTCACGAAAGTATAATTTAATGCGCATTCACACCGGCAAAAAACCTTTTTTAGTGTAAAATTTGATCGAAAAACTTTTCACGAAAGTATGATTTAATACGCATTCACTTTGACAAAAAACATTTTTAGTGTGAAATTTGTTCGAAAAACTTTTCACGAAAGTATAATTTAATGCGCATTCACACCGGCTAAAACCGGCAAATAACCTTTTTAATGTAAAATTTGTTGAAAAAATTTTTCACGAAAGTATGATTTAATGCGCATTCACGCCGGCAAAAAACCTTTTCAGTGTAAAATTTGTTCGAAAAACATTTTACGAAAGTATGATTTATTGCGCATTCACACTGGCAAAAACCGGCGAAAAACTTCTAACAAAAGTTTTGATTTAATGCGCATTTATACCGTCAAAAAACCTTTTCAGTGTGAAAATTGTTCGAAAAACTTTTCACGAAAGTATGATTTAATGCGCATTCGCAACGGCAAAAATCCTTTTTAGTGTAAAATTTGTTCAAGAAACTTCTCACGAAAGTATAATTTAATGCGCATTCACACCGGCAAAAAACCTTTTCAGTGTGAAATTTTTTCGAAAAACTTTTAACAAAAGTATGATGTAATGCGCATTTATACCGTCAAAAAACTTTTTAGTGTGAAAGTTGTTTGAAAAACTTTTCACGAAAGTATGATTTAATTTGCATTCGCAACGGCAAAAAACCTTTTTTAGTGTAAAATTTGATCGAAAAACTTTTTACGAAAGTATGATTTAATGCGCATTCACTTCGGCAAAAAACATTTTCAGTGTGAAATTTGTTCGAAAAACTTTTAACAAAAGTATGATTTAATGCGCATTTATACCGTCAAAAAACCTTTTAAGTTTAAAAGTTGTTCGAATAACTTTTTACAAAAGTATGATTTAATGCGCATTCACACCGGCAAAAAACCTTTTTTAGTGTAAAATTTGATCGAAAAACTTTTTACGAAAGTATGATTTAATGCGCATTCACTTCGGCAAAAAACATTTTCAGTGTGAAATTTGTTCGAAAAACTTTTAACAAAAGTATAATTTAATGCGCATTCACACCGGCTAAAATCAGCAAATAACCTTTTCAATACAAAATTTGTTAAAAAAACTTTTTACGAGAGTATGATTTAATGTGCATTCACGCCGGCAAAACACCTTTTCAGTGTAAAATTTGTTCGAAAAACATTTTACGAAAGTATGATTGAATGCGCATTCACACCGGCAAAAACCGGCAAAAAACCTTTTCAGTGTGAAATTTGTTCAAAAAACTTTTTGCAACAATCTTATAAAACAAGACACATGCGGATTCACACCGGCATAAAACCATTCAAGTGTGAAATATAGTGAAAAAACTTTTTAAGAAAGTATGATTTAATAACCCTCATGCGCATTCACACCGGCAAAAAACCTTTTCAGTGTAAAATTTGTTTAAAACTTTTTACGAAAGTATAATTTAATGCGCATTCACACCGGCAAAAACCCTTTTCAGTGTGAAATTCGTTCGAAAATCTTTTTATGAAAGTATGATTTAATTTGCATTCACACCGGCATAAAACCGTTCAAGTGTGAAATATAGTCAAAAAACTTTTTAAGAAAGTATGATTTAATAACCCTCATGCGCATTCACACCGGCAAAAAACCTTTTCAGTGTGAAATTTTTTCGAAAAACGTTTAACAAAAGTATGATTTAATGCGCATTTATACCGTCAAAAAACTTTTCAGTGTGAAAGTTTTTTAAAAAACTTTTCACGAAAGTATGATTTAATGCGCATTCGCAACGGCAAGAATCCTTTTTAGTGTAAAATTTGTTCAAAAAACTTTTCACGAAAGTATAATTTAATGCGCATTCACACCGGCAAAAAACCTTTTCAGTGTGAAATTTGTACGAAAAACTTTTTACGAAAGTATGATTTAATGCGCATTCATGCCGGCAAAAAACCTTTTCAGTGTAAAATTTGTTCGAAAAACATTTTACGAAAGTATGATTTAATGCGCATTCACACCGGCAAAAACCGGCAAAAAACCTTTTCAGTGTGAAATTTGTTTAAAAAACTTTTTGCAACAATCTTATTAATCAAGACACATGCGCATTTACACCGGCATAAAACCATTCAAGTGTGAAATATAGTGGATAAACTTTTTAATAAAGTATGATTTAATAACCCTTATGCGCATTCACACCGGCAAAAAACCTTTTCAGTGTAAAATTTGTTTAAAAACTTTTCACGAAAGTATGATTTAATGCGCATTTACACCGGCAAAAAACCTTTTCAGTGTGAAATTTGTACAAAAAACTTTTAACGAAAGTATGATTTAATGCGCATTCACACCGGCAAAAACCGGCAAAAACCCTTTTCAGTGTGAAATTCGTTCGAAAACTTTTTATAAAGGTATAATTTAATTTGCATTCACACCGGCAAAAAACCTTTTCAGAGTAAAATTTGTTTAAAAAACTTTTTGCAACAATTTTATTTAACAAAACAATGCGCATTCACACCGGCATAAAACCGTTCAAGTGTGAAATATAGTCAAAAAACTTTTCAAGCAAGTATGATTTAATAACCCTCATGCGCATTCACACCGGCAAAAACCTTTTCAGTGTAAAATTTATTAGAAAAA